>CAFUXE010000401.1:424258-438284 GCA_903364295.1 Serranus cabrilla
ATTAACCTGAAAAATCAAGAACCTCTTCAACACCACCAAAAGCTCCTTTTTGGGCCAAAGCAGTCAATTAATTGATCTGATAATCCGTTAATTTTTTTTGTGATTTATTAACCAAATTGACAATTTTTTCCCCCAACTTTTCAGTCTCTTGAGAAAAAAACTATTATAGCATAGGAGTTGTCTTTGTTTCTTTGTACCTAAAATATCTTTGGATTTTTGATCTTGGACAGGAAACTCTTGGTCATGTTTTCTGATTGTATGACATTTTTGTCGACAAAATTATTTATTGTTGAGTTAAATTGAAGATAATCATTAGTTGCAGCCATAGCTCTGTTTTGATTGTTTCCAAACTGCTGCTGCTGATTTTTTTTTATTTTTTACCAAGCCAGGATCTACCAATACTATAAAAAGTATATTGATGCACATTGTTGTGAAGTAATGACTAAATAGTGCATTTGTTTTTTTTGCATTCTTTTGTGAAAGATAGGAGTTAAAGCCTGGGTTGGGCATGTCTAAAATCATGGCTTCCAGTTTTGTTTGTTTGTTTGGCATGAACATTTTGAGAGAGACAGAGCCAGTATGACAGCATGCAGAGAGTCACCAGAGAAGCTGGATATCAGATATTCAGATATTCAGCTGACACACCCCGAGAGTTTCAGAACAGAGGATACTTCTCATTTTTTCACTATTTCAAAACATTTTTTTTTACACTTTTTTTTCAAATTCAAATTTGGCTAGGTGTTTTAACACATTTTTATCCGGACTAAGCATAGTCATGGGATCTGGCAAATAGTGTGCTTTGTCGTGAATCAACTGTTAAATATTTCACCTTTATCACTTCACTGTTTTAAGAACTGAGTACACACAGCCAAAACCTAATTACTAGCCACACTTATTAATACTGCTAAAGACTCTCCTAAGACAAATTAACACAGAGCTCTTTTTATCTACAGTATTTCTTCCCTTCGTTCAGCTTTGCACACTTCTTTCATATAATGGTGGAAGTGCTGAAATCAATGGGGATTAAATGGTGCCAGTGTCTAAAGTGACCATTGAGAGGTCGCCGAGTTCAGTGGCTCTGAAACGGTGCCACCACTGGACCGGGGCCACAGCAGCGCTATATGTCAGCAACTGAAGCCAGGCTCTGATTTAGAGATTTCCAATACACCAGTAACACACTGTGCTAAACTGAGAGCCTATTACAGCCATAACTCTGCATCAGCAGCCTTCAGGGTTTCCCAGTGCAAACTGAGTAGGTGTTGTGTTGACTGTGGAGTTGAGCAGGATGAAAACCAAGCAAGACCTGAATATGTTTGATTTAGTGACTGGTCAACTGCCAGAGCATCCAATGCAATAAAAGAAAACTAAGACTAAGTCAGTCAGTAGACTTGGTGAGGAAGACTAAGTCGTGGCAATTGGAAATAACTTTGATGTCATCTTATGAAAGTAATGTATCATAAATATTAGAAAAACAAAAAGTAGGATCATCTGCATAAAGATATGGTGTCTACTAAATATTATAAAGCCTCAAACTATTTAAATGGTAAATGGACTGCACTTATATAGCGCTTTTCTAGTCTTTGCGACCACTCAAAGCGCCTTTACACTACAGACTGCGCTCATTCACCCTTTCATACTGGTGGCCGAGGCAACCCTACACGGTGCCACCTGCCACCGTCAGGAATTCATTCACACACCGATGAACGCAGCATCGGGAGCAGTTTGGGGTTCAGTATCTTGCCCAAGGATACTTCGACATGTAGGCTGCCATGGTCAGGGATCGAACCACCGACCTTCCAATCAGTGGGCAATCGCTCTACCAACCACAGTCGCCCTTTAGAGAATCCTTTGGTGGATTGTTACAGACTGCAGAGGAGGCTTGAACAGTAAACAGTCAGATTTCAGTGCAATTTCATGGACTAAAAAGAGACTTATTAGATGTATTAGATGATTTAAGGCAAGTCAGGTTCAATTGTGTATCACCTTTTAAACTTAGAGGAAATGCCTTATTTAATTTGTGTGAACGGAGACAAAGAATGGTTGGATGAGAGAAATATTTGTTGATTCAATCAACCATTTAAATTTCAGATATTTAAATGTTAAACGGTGTTTGAAGCTTGCTTTCCTGCATGTATGCACATTTAATTTCCTCTTGTGTCCTAATTGTCCTTCCCCTGCCTCTTTTGTTTTATCCCCTCTTTAAGTGGGTAATGTTCAAGACATAACGAAAGTACTGTTGAAGTCAATAGGGATTAGAATTAGGGGCTAAATTGACCGTCCAGAGTCCAGCGACTTCAGCACAGGGCTGGCGGTGCCACTCCGGGGCCAGTGCCAGACCAATTAGACGCAGAGAAGGGAGACGGTGCCTGAGGTTGGGGGGGTTGGTTTGGTTTTAATTACACAGTAAAATGATCCTGAACGTCCCTTAAGAGAGTCACTGCAGTGTCATGGTGTTACAGCCTTGCTGCCCTAAGAGCAGTACTTTATACCCAATAAGCAAAGTGGAGGGAGGTGGGGGAGGAGCGGAGGAGTTGCTGATTCTCCATTTAGACTTAATGGGTAAAGATGTCACCAAGGACACGTTACACATTTGTTTTATCTACTTAACCTTTATTTAACTGGCTCGTCCTACTGAGATTAATGTCTTGTTCAAGGAAGACAAAGTGAGGCCAAGAGAGCAGCACAGAGACAGACATTAGAGCTGATGACAGGCCATGAAGAAGAACGCACAAAAACTATGTAACCTAGACTGATTAAGGGTGAATTCAAAACTGCACTGCAAGTTCCTTCAGATAAAACAAATACCAGAAACAATCTACACAATCTGTTTTCTTTTTGATGACTGAGCTTCAACAATGTTTAGACGTTTTACATTTCCCATTGTTTAGTCACCGGAATCATCACCAGCATCACATCGTGTTTGGTGTTAAAAATCAAACAAACAAAAATAAATCAGATTTGATCATTACTTGATTGCAGCCTTCGATCTATTGACATCTTTTTTTTGACAAAACCCTTTTTTAATCAAACAACAGAAGCAAAAAGACTTGCAGTGATAAACAAGACCACCGAAGCAAAGCAGACTTTCATTACTGAACAGTTTGTAATACTCTGTGCTAGAGACACATTTATGTCAGTTCAGAAAAAGCACAGCCAGCGTTCACACATTCCCAAAAGTTAAAAAATTAAGCCTTTTTAAAATCTGTAAAAAAAACTAAAAAAAAAAATAATAAAAACCTATGAGAAAAGGATAGATAAACATCAGAACATACAGTATCTTGGTTATCGTAATTTGAATTTTGAAGTAATATGAAGATCAGCAATGCCCTGGGTCAACTGTCGCTAATCAGCACTGTCAAGACTTTAAAATCACTGGTTGGATGATTATTAATCTCTGTAAAGACTGTGAAAAGATATCTGAGTAAGAACACAGAATCAGTTGTCAACAGTGACCAGATTTTGGTATTGGAAGTGTTCTGGTTTCCGACTGCTTTCCCAACTGTTCTATGTGGGTTTGATTCGACCAAACATCTGAGATAACAGGAGGTCACACTGCTCCAAATACAAACGTACTCTGACTCAACCATAACAAGCGTCTCCTCACTCTACATCAGTGATTCTCAACTGGTGGGTCGGGACCCAGAAGTGGGTCGGGGAACAGTTCTCAGTGGGTCGTACGTGGGCCTTTACCTGGACAAAAAAATCATGTGGTTTTATTTTGAAGGGGATTTTTTTTTATGCCTTCTATTCACTGTTTGTTTTCATGTCTTTTTTGGTAATTTTGTGTCGTTTTTTAGGGTTTTTGTGCCTTTTTCTGTCATTTAACATCTTTTTCTGATCATTTTGTGTCTTTTTTGGAAATCTTGTGCCTTTTTTTGGAAAACATTGTGTCTTTTTTGGTAATTTTGTGTCTATTTTTGTGGTAATTTTGTGTCATTTTTTGGTAATGTGTCTTTTTTAAGGAATTTCTGCACCTTTTTGGGTAATTTTTGGAAAAATCTTGCGCCTTTTTGGTCATTTTGTGCCACAGTTTGTTTTCGTCTGCTGACTGAGCATTGCATGAAAGCTGTTGAGTCTGTTAAAATAAGATATGTTGTGTTATCTAAGATGCACATTCTGTTTATTAATCAAAATGCAGATATTTTAGTGTAATAGGGAACATTTTCCCAAATGTTGGTCCCAAAGCCAGACCAGTTGAGAACCACTGCTCTACATGACATCACATCCTGTTAGATAGAACATTTTATTTTGATTTGTCAGCAACATTATGTTGATATTTTAAATGTCTTCTGCAAGAAACCAGAGGAACACTTCCCCCCTTCAACATCTCAGTCTCCTGCACCTGCTTGTGTTTGGATGCTGTCTCCAGCAGGTCAGGTCCGTCTGACAATTTATCTTGTGAATCGCCTGACGTTCATTCCGTAAAGCTGCTTCTCGGGCCCCTCAGCTCCCAATCTCCAGCTGGAGCCAATCCTGGCACTCTGGTGACATTAGCGCTAAGCCTTCCTCTTAATGCCTCAAAGAAGCAGGAATCAAAAGTACAGCAGCCATCAAGGAGCCGCAGTGACCTTCAAACTCTATTCAGAGAGTGAAAAAACAAGGCTTTCATCGCACTGAATGAGGTGATTAGGAAACATTAATTGCCGGATGCATATATTATTACACTATTAGCTGGGTGCTCAGGAAAAGCCATCCGTAGAGAGGCATGATAAGCATGTGGACAAGACAAAGAGTTAACTTTCTTTATTTGGGGATCGTCATGAGGCAAACAGATGCCATTATACTCGTAAAATGCATGTTTGCTCTGTTGAGAAATGTGAAGCCTTCAAAACAAAAAAAGCATTCATTTGTCTCTTTAATGAAAGAGTTAGATGTGCTTTAGCTTGAAACTGGTTTACTGGTCACACAGATTTATGTCAGCCAAAAAAAATAGTAAACTGACTTTAAAGAAGTGTATCTCTGTAATAATATCTAGTACCTGGTTCTCTGCCAGTAAACAATGAATTTACCCCTTCGGGTTGGGACTGAGTTACTGCCCCTAGTAAATCTTAGGGTCTTATTCATGTACAGGCTCCTTGCATCAGCAGTGATGCAGGTGCACAACTCTGGGTTTACCAGTCTATCCAACCATCATCTATGGTTGTGAGCTTTGGATAGTGACCAAAAGGAAAAGATCTGGAAGAAAGTGGCCAAAATTATTTCTTCCATAGGGTGTTTGGGCTCCGCCTTAGAGCTTGGGCGATGAAATTGGAGCTGTGGAGTAGAGCTGCTGCTCCTTCACTTCAAAAGGGGCCCGTTAAGGTGGTTTTAGGATCTAAACAGGCTGCCTCTGGGGTGGCTCGCGTTATAAATGTTCCCTGCTCTAGGGTAGACCCAGACCACCCAGACCATCTTACCCTTTCACAGGGAAAACTGAAAAAAAAAACTAATGGGAGACAGGCTTCTATAATACTCTGCAACCTTTGAAGCAGGAGTGAAACAGAAGAAAATGGATGGAATAATAACTAGTAACAGTTAATTGGAGAGAGCACATAACTTAAATTTTTCTTCTCTTTCTTTTTGTATCTTATGCGTGCAATCCCACTGTGCATTGTTTCAGTAGACTGTGCCTTGTTTTAAAACTAGGCCTATACATGTTCTGCAGAACCCCATAAACTGCTCTGCTGATGCTGTCCTGCTACTTTGTTTACCCCTAAATTCTGCACAGTTTCCACCGTTATTTCAAAAGACACTTCAAAACTTGTTATGATTACAAATAAGACCTCTTCTTGGTTGATGTTGGTGGTTCAAACTGTTAGTCACAGAACTTCAGATTTGGATCTGATGTTGTCAGATGAAGCATCTTAAAGAATTGGACTGATTGATGGTTTTGCTAGTCCTGTCTGTACGAATCTGACTTGTATCATAATGTTTTACATACATACACAGAGGCTATACTAGACAAAATGTGAGACTTGACATGTGGGTTAATACACATGCGATGGGTGAGTTGGTGGGTGGACTGTAGTGGGCAGAGGCCATCAAAAACACAGATGTGATGAGACACCAGTCCAATCATTGATTCATTATAAAAAGAAGAATCAAGGAAGAATGTCTGCAGATGTCCAAAGACAGGAATCACAAGTGCATAAATCAAATGACAAAGCTGTTTTGTATCACATTTGAATCGCTTGTGCACACTGACAATAAAGTTGTGTTCCGTTTGTCACCCACAAACACAGCCCCGACAGTCTGACAGCCTCGAAAACAGCAACAAGATGAAACATGGCAAATGTCATAACAAATGTCTGTCTCCGTCTTACAGCAACTGTGCAATACAATGAATAATTCAAAGTGTTGCTATTAAAATTTTTAATTAGCCTTTGCTGGAACGAGTCCTCCCACCGAGGGTAATCTGGGCAACCTTTGTTCAGACAGATGGCTGCTCTAAATTGTTGCTTACAGTTTGGCCTTTTTACAATTTACAGCATGTATGAAAAAGGATTAATATTAAAAAACACCAGCCATTGTCTCTGTCCGTCTTAGTCAGACTTTATGAAGACCCAGTGCAGCATTTTTTTCACATCATCTGGAGAGGAAAGTGTTGGGTCAGGTCGTTCCTCCATCTGTCGCTTCAGATTTGGGAAAACGCCAAGTGTAATATTTTGCTATTGTCAACCCTCAAAAAGCTGAGTCATGTTGACTCGTCTCTTTCTTTCCCACTAATCTGTTTTTACAACTATTGTGTCTAAACGCATAAACAGCCATTAGATTTAGAGTTTGTGAGTAGCGGCTCAAGCTAACATCTGCTGGTGGATCCCTGCACTGTACCAAGTGTAATTAATAGTCGCTCTTTGCCACATTTTACACCCAAACAGTCTCATTTAAATGCAATAAAACATATTTACATATCCCACAGCTAATTACATTCTGCTTAATTGCTTTTATAGTTTCTAATATATTTTGTGCATTTTTTTGTTTTTTTTTCTGAACTGGCCAAACAGCCAACTCCATTCACATTTATTTCACCATGAAAAGCATTAAAGAGGTGCTTTTTATTTGCATTTAGTTACAGGAAGTCAGAGCAACACAATCCCTTTAATACTCTGCATGTTCAAGCTTTCACTGTGAGTGGCTGTATTTAGATCCATATCCCCTTTATCAGATCCCAGATAGGCTTCAATCCTGCCTATAAAAATCTGGATAAGGCACAAGGGGCATGATAATGTCTGACATACCAATGCATGTAAATGTCGTCTCATTTGATGTTGCTTTCTTATATCGTGAGCTATTGCAGACAGCTTCACGGTTATTATTCTGTTGTTAACATGGTTGCAGGAATATCTGACATGCAGGCCATGTTTCAGAATATGAATCATATTATTTCTTGCTGCCAAGAGTCAAACTGGTTTTACTTGCTTATTCATTACCAGTGGGAGAATATGGGAATACAGATCAGCATCAGTAATCAGGACGAGAACTGATGCTGCAACAAAGAGAATATAAAAGTGCTCCATGAAAAGTATAGTCACCATCATGAAGCAGAGCCGTAAAGCAAACACACAAACAGTACAGACAGGTTATCTGACTTAAGCACACACACATCAGCCACATTCACTTTATAATTATCAAAGAACTGGCCAGGTTCTCCATCTGGCTTGGTGACCGCAGAGGACAAATCAAAGGCAATCCATCACCCCAGCCCTTACAGTGACATGAGCTGTACAGAAATCAATATCGATGTGCTTTGATTTACACACCAACACTGCAGCTGAAAAATCTATTGTGACGGCCATATCTTTAGAGATCAATAATCATTTCACTGAGTTTTCACCGGCTGAGAGGGATATATAGAGGAGTATAAACCCTGAAACACACAGGTACAGCTAGCTGTTAACTGAGGACGTGCAGGATAAATGATTCAGATGGATCACCTGTTAGTGACAATTACATTTTCCTTAAAGCTCCACAGTTAATCTGTTTTGCCCCAATTTCCCATGAATCCTTCCCTGTTGTTTTGATGTCACAGGTCTATATTGACAATAGCAGCTCCATAAGGATGTAATGTCATGAGAAGGGAAGCCAAACTCTTCATTGATGTTTTAAGCTCATCTTTAGCAGTTGTACTGCAGTAAATGTAAAATTTTTGTTTGATGTAAATTAGCCATTTAGATGCAGGGCAATTATACGGTCTTCCTCTAATTAGTTAACTTCAAAATTTTATTTCCACAGGTTATCAAAGAGCCAATTAACATCTTGAATGAATGAATGAGCAAATTAATTCAACTGATATACATTTGATTCAAGTTTTGGGAGGCAAAGTGTCCTGGCCTCTTTGAGTTGGAAAGTGCACAAATTAACTGATCAACCATTTTCAAATGTTTGTGTTGATCCCTAACATGGATTTAACCAGGAACAGTAGAAAGAAAGGTAATCGGGGGGGGAAAGGGTAAGTTACATTACATATACAAGTGATAAAAGAAAGTAGAACTGCAAAGAGAAAGAGAAGAACATAAGGAAAAAAGACTGACATCAGGATGGATGGTACCAACACTCTGAAGTACGACATAAAGGAAAGCAGAGCTGGAAAAATGGTGGAACAGGGATGGAGAAAGATACAATGGAGAAAGATGAAACAATAAAAAGATTTTTTTTTTTTTCAAAACAACACAAATGGGAAAAAATCTCCCTGATAGAGGGACTGGAACGAGGACAATGGATGTACTGAATAAGCAGGATGTCTAAAAGATCTGAAAAAACCCCTGAGAAGTAAAAATCAAAGAACAGAGTGGTGATATAATGGCCTAGAACCAACAAGAGGAACATGCATGAGCTTCGTTTTCATCAAGCAGCTCATGGCGTGGGACTTTCCATCAGAGATGCTATAAGGTCATCAAACTCTCTCTCACTTCCTGCATACCTCTCTCTCCCTTTTCTATCAAGATTATCCTCATCTGACGACAGCTGCTCCCTTCCTCACGCTTCCATCCTGTGGTCTCTCTCTTGGTCTGGTGAGCCTTTAAAACCCGGAATTCTGATGAGGCCTGATTCTGGATTGATGAGTTAATTTTGGACAGCCATCAGGGCACCTCAACCGAGTGTTATAGAATGCGATAGAGCATTAAATGCTGGGTACTGATCGTTATGTATGATGGAGGATTGTGGGGGGAGCTAATAATTTCTGATTGCTCCCATGCTGCAGTTTACCTCCCAGGATGCATCAGAATAAATATGATTTATTGCTCAGTGACAGTGATGTGCCACCTCTGAATAAAAGACAAAAAAAACATGAGTAATTTGCATGCTTGAGTAGACTGGTATTCAGTTAAATCCTGGCTTGATGTGCAGAGTGACATCCCTGGTTTACAGTCGTTTCAGCGGAACGCAGAGGTAAAGAATGGAGTGAAATTAGACACAGCTGGTCCAGTTAATAACAAGCCTGGTGTTTACCTGAAAATGATAAGGAAAAACCCCAGAGGATGTTGGGAAATTTCCAGCAAGCCATCTGCCAAGTGAGCTGGTGTCCACACTCAAGTCCCTAATTTGTGCTTCCAGTAAAAACATAAAAACAGCTGGAGCTTTAGGAGCTTTTCTTACTGTAAAGTACATATTCATTGTATCAAAGTTGCTTACTCCGGCTATCAAAGTTTGCTGCTTGACTACTTTCCTCCAAACAAGCTTTTTTCCAGATGTTTGAATTGTTGGCTGTAAAATATGCTGATGCCTATATTTTGCCCCAATAAGTCATTCCTTAGCCAACAGTCTTAATACCTTTATTCATACAATTAATCATTATCCTTTAAAATGTGAATGTGATTAGCTGCTGGTGAGACGCTTGCTGTTGAAGCAGAATAATCACAGTGAAAATCCGATAAAGAAAAAGTCGATGATTGGCGTTCCAATCACTCTTCCTTCCCCTGGCCACGAGAACATTAATCTTTTGGTTCACGCTGTGGGATTATGACAAGGGATTCCCTCTATGGAGCTTCAGTAAAGGTCCCCTACGGAAGAGTTTCTGCTCAGTGCACATTCTTTAATCCAAATCAGTGAGAAGCAGGAGGAGGGGAGGTGTTTGCAGCATAGGAGGCCACAGCTGGAATCAAACCATCAACTGTGGTGATTAATGGAATACCAAGTTCAAGCTCCGGACTAAACCCTTTAACATGGCAGGGCGAAATCCTGTGTGCCACAGTTCATCAACCACAAAAGTGGTGTTGAAAACAATATAAATATTTGATTTTTAAAATGCAGCGTTATTCAACACAATCACTCCACAAACTATGATGTCAATCACTGTTGGTCTTTTCATTGGATACGCTGACAATAAAAATAGTTTATCCCTTCTCACTTCTTTTCAAAAAAGAAAGCCAACAGAGGCTTTTTAGTTTTACTTTGAAACACCTTTTTCAAGAACCAGAAATATTTCACTTCCCAGTCAGTGGCTTGAAATCTGCCACTCCTCATGGTTACACTTGATACATGTCAGAATCACAATCGCACAAAGTGCCTTCTTAACACACTGACGGTCGCTGAGAGCGGCTCCCATTCACAGAGAATAACAACAGTGCAAATGGCTGGCGTCAACTACGGACTACGGATTGAGACTTTAAGAGTCTTACTGGCACCAAGCTTATCTCCAACCTAATCCAATTACAATAACCAACAGCCCAGTCATAAGGCTGTCAGGACTGTAAGCCTATTACAATAGATCCAGTTCCCTCAGATTGGTGGTACAGTGGAGGGGGGGATGAGGGCTGGAGGGGTGGAACAGGGAAAGAGGGATTGAGAAAAAGAGAGATCGAGATTAATTGGCTTGTGGTGAGAGGAGTATGAATGAATCAGTGTGTAAGGAACATGTGAGAACTGTGAGGATGTATACCAGCGGCATTGCTTTGTGTTATGCATTTCACACTAATAATATGACACATTCTGTATAGCAAATCAATGCAGCTTATTAGAAATGAAAAAAAAGAAAACACTGGCAGAAATCACTGTGCTCACAGCTGACTGCTAAAATATTTAGACTGGAAGACTTCAGCAGTAGTGTTCCCTCTCAGCTCTGCTGGTCCCTACAGGTAATGAGCTAAAACTCATTACTTTACCAATATTCCCTGCTGGCTGTAAGAGTTGGAGACCAAACAACATATGCCTGCTTCAGCCTGATCTCACAAAATCATGTGAAATGACCACAACCTCTAAATACCAACTTTAACCAAGTTTCTTCTACATAACTTCCATGGCTGACAGATTGTGAAAAACTTCTAGCATTTCCGTTTAAGTGGTTTTGTAGCAGACTTTTTTACAATTGCGAACCATATGAGTATGTATGACGTGTGTTCTATTTTCAGAACCCTCTGCTGTTCATGTCATTTTTACCAATTTCATGCCGCCAGCATGGAATTCGGTGTTCAGAAGTCGTGGTCATCTCATGTAATTTTGTGAGATCAGGTTGGTCTGCTTTTACATTTA
The DNA here is from genome assembly GCA_903364295.1 of Serranus cabrilla. NCBI lineage: Eukaryota > Metazoa > Chordata > Actinopteri > Perciformes > Serranidae > Serranus > Serranus cabrilla. The sequence continues at coordinate 435,707 of CAFUXE010000401.1, forward strand.
CAATGGCATCCCTTAGGGTTCAATTGTAGGTCCTCTGATATCCTTTACTTCACAATTTTTCACCTTATGATGAATTGTGTCAGTTCACTCCACCCTGGCAGCAGATGTTTAAACGAGCGATCCTGCATTTCACAGCATTGCTCAGTGTAATGCCACGCAGACTTACAAACCAATCGGTGCATTCAAATGCACAATCATTTGCTCCGTCTCATGTGCACAGAAGAGATTTTAAAGATGCTTTTGTGTTGCTTGAAAAACACAACAACAGTTTTTGTTAATGTACTTCTATGAATAAACTTCAATTATTTGAGAGTCAGAGAGAGTGAACAAGGGAGAGGCAGAGAGAAGGAGACTGAGTATGTGTGGCACAGACTGAATGACAGAGAGCCTGATAAACACGCACGCACACACGCAAACACACACACAGACTCACTAATCCTGGTTGACAATCTTCATCCCCACACCTCTTTCAGACCCTCCATCACACAGAGGTTACATCACAAAGCTGTCAACCTTCAATATACCAATTGCAGGCCTGGGATGCTCAACCACACATACACACGCACATAACAAAGACATGCAAATGCACACAATGCATAAAAGCTTGGACATACAGATATAACTCTATGAAGGAGTTAACCTAACCAGAGAGAGAGAGAGAGAGAAACAACACACATGCACACACACACACATGCATGCCACTCTCAGAAGCTAATAGCACATAATCAGGCCTATCAAGGCTTCCCCACAGAGAGGAGCTGTCACTTCAAATTCGTGTGGCTGGCACCAACATTTTAGCAGACAACTTTTCCTAAAATAAACACGCTGGAAGCTGCCCAATCATGTCCCATAATGCACCTGTGCACACTCCACAATTTGTCTCATCAATAAAGTGTATCCACCTGTACATTATGAATTTTAAACCTGTCACACCCATGCCATTCTGTGGTCGATTACCTGCTGTACTAAAGTAAAAAAAAATATCCCAAGAGGTCACGTGGGACCCAGCTCAAGATGGCAGCATAGGCAGTTAGCTCCCGATCGAAACTCGATAAAAAGCCCGAATTCGGTTATCAAACGAAGTTTTAATGTTTTAACATTTTGGTAGTGAACGATATGATACGATACAAGCTTATTGTCAGTTTGCACTGAACATGAAAAAGGGGAAAAAATCAAGAGGACGAAAGAGTATCAAAAACCCAGCGAAAAAATACTGAATTGCCCGAGGACGGAGGAGACATGTCGGACACGGAGGAAGAAGACGATAACATGGAGACCGGAGCTGGTGAAATGCTACGTGCAGGTCTGAGAGACATTGTTAAAGAAATCCACTTTAAATGAAAAGCAAGCTCGCCACACTCAAAGAGGAAATTAAGAGAGAACTTATGGAAGAATCGAGGATTTTAAGAGACATTAATCAAAAGTTAGCAGACACCGCGAAGGAGCTAGCAACACAACAGGTGAGAATCACAGAGGCTGAGCAAAGAATTGAAGAGACGGAAAACTGGAACGCGGAGGTAAAAGAGGTTCTGCTCCGTACAATGAAGCAACAAAAACAAAAAAAAAAGAAACCAACGAAATAATCTTCGGATTTTTGGCCTGGAAGGGTAGCTCAGCTGCGCAATTCATGGATCGGCTGTTGAAAACAGAGCTCGCTTTGCCGGCAGAGATGGACCTCCAGATACAACGCGCACACCTAGCTTTGATACCATAACCGGACTCCAGCAAACCCCCGAGATCTATCGTGGTAAACTTTCCCCAGTACACCACAAAAGAGACGGTACTGAGGCAAGCCTGGAAGAAATGACCCCAATATAACAACCAGGCACTTTTCTTTGATCATGACTATGCCATGGAGATAGTCCAAAAAAGAAAGGAGTACGCGGGAATTAAGAAAGTTTTAAAAGAGAGAGGGATTCGTTTCCAGACCCCCATGGCCAGAATGAGGATCCACTGGGACACCGGCCCGAAAACATATGAAACTGCGCGAGAGGCTGCAAAGGACCTGAGCAAGAGAGGGATTGAGGCGACAACCGTCCCGGCGGGGAGAGACGCACCTGATACAGAGATAGAGGGCGGCCAGTCAACAAGAGAAGCATCTTCTGTGGAACCGGAAGAGAGTCTAAAGAAACCGTGGCGCGCTTATTACCGTTTTAGTCCCTGTTCGAGAATCGATTGAACAGAATCGATTTCTAGGGCTCGTTTTTGGAGCTCTGGATATTCGTTAGTGCAGCTAATGTTAGCGTGCATGGTGACTGGGATCATTTCTCCTAAATCACATGAGTCAAAGTCTTAATCTGATAAATGAATGAGATTTGTGTTATCATAACAGGGCTTCCAGACTGCTACAGAAGAATGGAAGGGGTTGTGCAGTCCCCAGGAGTAGCGGGATTTAAGGAGAGGTGGCCTGCCCTCTTCGAACCATTCTAGGTAAATCATTTCTCATTTTAGTGTTCCTGAACCTTCATTTATTAAAAATTATCATAATGATGCATAGAATGCAAAGGCTGTGTTTAAGCCTCTTGAAAGTCCCAAATACTTGCTGTCTTTCAGATCAATGAGGAGTTTCATAGGTGCA
>CAFUXE010000401.1:438776-451368 GCA_903364295.1 Serranus cabrilla
AAACAAGCTTCTTGCCTAAGCTGGTCCATCCGTGAACGATTTTAGTTCCTGTTCAACAATGTCATACTTGGATTTCTAGATTTATTGACGTGTCACAGAGAGCTGTGGAGCTCAATGGACAGCACCTACTAAATACTCTTTTGTTAATTGTCCTTGTGGACAGGTATAGGTGCTGTTTCTTAACATTTTTTCACTGTGAAGGTTTTATTAGCTGCAGTTCAGAATTTGAACTTGTAAATTGTTGAAATGTTCTAATATACATCTTAAAATCCCAAACTTTGTTTTGTAATCATGCCCTTGGGTATATTTGCATATGCTAAAACACTCAGGTGTTCGGTACAGCACTTTAAGATCAGGTCACAGATTACTTTGATCTATTATGGTTTTAAAAACAAAATTGTATGTAAACAGATAAGAACTGAAGTTGCAGAAAATGCTTTTGATAAATAAAAATGTTTGACACATATTCAAATACCTCTCTTTCTTAAATGTAACAGATTTTATTAGTTATTTCTTACTAATTTTATTAAGTAATTTAAACGTTAAAACCATGCAAAAAATTTTTTAATTTAAAATCAATAAGATTCAGTGCATGAATTCGTCCAAATCAATTTCTTAATATTGTTGGGACCACATGTGACTGAGACTAATAGCTATCACCTCAAAAACAAAAAAGGTTTAAGCAGGCAAAGTATCTCGATTTAGTTGAAAGACTAAAAAATCTTGAGGTGACACGCCAAACTACTCGTACGGACCAACTCCAACAAGATATAAAGATCATTAAAGGGGAAATAGAAAATATATTAGGGAGTGAGGTAGAGAAAAAACTTAGATTTTTAAAACAAGATTATTATGAATCTGGCCCCAAAGCCACTAGACTCCTGGCTAAGAGAATAAGGAAACATCAAGTGATTAACACAATATATAAGATCAGAAACTCTTCCACTGATAATCTAAGACATAATGAAATAGACATAGAGAACACATTCAGAGACTACTACGAAAAACTATATTCTCAACCACCTTCATCAGACGAAGATACAAAAAGACAGTTCCTTAGTTCACTTGATCTGCCATCTATTGGAGAAAAGCAAAACAACTTTCTCACAGCACCTATAACTCCTGAAGAAATATCTAAGGCAATATCCAGGCTTAAGGCAAATAAATCACCAGGGAGTGATGGATTTCCATCAGAGTGGTTTCAAACTTTTAGAGAGGAACTAACCCCTCTTCTTGTCTCATCCTTTAACTGTACTCTTAAGGAAGGTAGATCGCCACCCTCATGGAATGAAGCGATCATATCTGTAATCCCCAAGGAGGGTAGAGACACTGAATATTGTAAAAATTACAGACCATTAATATCAGACTTTCATGACAGAACTAATTGACGAAGACCAAACTGGATTTATTACAGGACGACAAAATTTAGATAACATCAGAAGGACTCGAAGGAGCATAAATTGGACATTTTTATATTTAACATTAGAACGTTTTGGATTTAACAAAGAAGCTATTAAATGTATCAATACAATTTATCAGAATCCTGTAGCTAGAATAAAAATCAATAGTAGTCTAACAAAAAGCATAAAGCTACAGAGGTGAACACGCCAAGGGTGTTGCCTGTCCCCTCTCCTCTTTGCCTTATACATTGAACCTCTGGCGCAGGCTATAAGACAGTGTGAGGAAATAAAGGGAATACATATTAAAGACCAAAAACATGTAATAAGTTTGTTTGCAGATGATGTAATAATATACTTAGAAAGACCTGATACAAGCCTCACATATTTGATGAAACTTATAAGTATATATGGAGACCACTCAGGATATAAAATAAACGAGAATAAAACACAAATTCTGGCTTTTAATTATACCCCTTCCCAAGAAATTACAAAAGCATATAAATGGAATCGGAACTTAGAAAATATAAAATATCTTGGGGTAACACTAACAAAACAGCTAAGCCATCTCCAGAAAATAAATTATGATCAGATTCATCTGAAACTTAAGAGGGATATTGAGAGATGGTCGACCATATCATTGGACTTCACTTCAAGTCACTTTATTAAAATGAATATTTTCCCTAAGCTGTTGTGTTTCTTCCAATCCCTCCCTGTTAATATACCATTAGGAAGATTTAAAACTTGGGACAGAAGGATATTGCGGTTCATTTGGAGTGGTAAAAGACCAAGAATAAAATATAGCACGCAACAGCTGGCAAAGAATCGGGGGGGTATGGCGCTCCCGAATTTAAAGGATTATTATGAGGCAGCACAGCTTGGTCCAATAGTTGAGTGGTGTGACAAGAAGTCCAAGTCCAAGTCTGGTCTGATTTTATTAAGCGACATAAACTAGAAAAGGAAGTGAGATTGTTGAGCTGGATCGCATATGATGACAGATTTAAGCCAAATTTGGGAGACCTGACATGCAGAAACTGGGAAAGAAAGGGAATCACTGCCATGTGCACAATATTAAAGAATGGAATCATAATGTCTTTTCAGGACCTTAGAGAAATGTATGGATTAAAAAATGAGGATTTTTTTAGGTACTTGCAGCTCCGGGATTATTTTATAAAGGAAATAGGGAGTCCAAAAATATTCAACGGAGTGATAGATTTAATGCGAGTGTATAATGGGTCAAAAATTAAGGTGGTATCTGTGTTGTATCAAAACATTAGAGACTGTACGGATGTATCAACTGACTACATTAGGACTAGATGGGAGGAGTTGGGCACTGACATCACCCCGGAGGAGTGGCCTGGCATGTGTGAAACACCACACTCTACTACAAACTCGCGAACATGGAGGGAATTTGGATGGAAAAACCTGACCCGTTTCTTCATCACACTAAAGATAAAGAGTAGACAAAGTGCTACAGAACAACCGTGTTGGCGGGCATGCGGGAGCAAAGAAGCTAATCATGAACATATTTTCTGCGCTCTTTCTGGGATGACGTCGGTGCCATAATTAAAGAAATACTGGGGTATGAAATACCAAATGAAAGCAAAACTATGTACCTTGGGAATGTAACTGAAAGTGTAACAGGGAATGATAGATATATAGTCAAAATTTTGTTGATTGCGGCGAAAAAGACAATAACAAGGAACTGGTACAAGGCCGAATCTCTTACCAAAGAACAATGTCTAGGGATTGTAAGAGAAATCTACTTTATGGAGAGAATGACCTACCAACTTCAACTGAAGACAGATGTTTGTATTACGAAGTGGGAAAAATCGATGTTGTATGATATAACGAAAAACACGTAAATTGTATTTGTATAAATTTGATTTAGTAGAAAATGGACACCTGCAGCCATGACTGTTGATACTGTTCTATTTATGTCTATTTTTCTTTGTTATGTATGTTTCTTGTGTATATTAAGAGTGTGACTGATGCAAAAGGGGCTACGTTTTTCAGCAGGGGAGCAGATATCAGCACAACACAGGGCAGCTTCAGCTCTACACCTGCAGGTGTGGGGTCCCTGCTGATAACTCACTTTCATTTACTGTCTCCAACACATTGCAGTAATATTTACCTTCCATCTGTGAGGCAAACCATTTTCACTGAATATGTGACATTTACAGGTTCACAGGTAACTCAAACACATTTTTGATGGCATCATAAAACTCATAAAATACACAGACAGTGGTTTAGGATACTGAACAACTTCAGATAACTGCATTTTTTCTTTCCACAAATTGTTTTTGGAAAATATAATATGCACAGTCAACATTAAAACTTGCTGTGCAGAAACTACAATTATGAGAGAAGCAATGTTTGGTCTTATATAAGCAGCAATTTATTCCGCTGAAAAAAAAAGTTTGTCTTTGAATAAGCTCATTTAAGTTGGGCTACAATCATTCGCTGTCTAATTAAGGTTGCAATTAAAACAAAAGGTGAAAACAGAAAACTTCAAATCATCTTTATGTGTGCCACTTTGGGAATGAGCTCTTTCTTTGGACCCTGAGGAGTGCTGGGATCACTCTGTAATTAGGCATCCAGATAAGTTCAATCAATCCTAATGGTGTGAGTGATTGGGAAAATTAGCTGCAGTGATGAAGTGGGAATTATGCAAAACCTCAGAGGATGTCAACATTAGCAGTAAAGACAAGCTTCCTTTCTTGCTGCATTTTCTTTCGTTGCACTTTTTAATTTAACAATTTGTTTTACTGTAGAACAAGACAAACCCCAACTTCAACATAATAATACTAATAATACATTTTACCATGTGGTCCAGAATTTTTTTTTTCAGTAGCTTTGGAGGCAGAGCTGCTGTCTTCACACAGTATTCCCTGCTGAACCTTGAATCAATTGTGCAAAATGTATCCATGACAACAAATGTGTCAGCAGTGTCACCTGCGAGCTCCACCAACACAAAGACAGTTTTCTGTCATTACGTGAATGATTTCAGTTTGCTTGCAACGCCACACAGAAAATGATGGTAACCAATCAGTCCTAAGTGTGTGTCATGTCATATTGTAGCAACGCCAAGGATTAACAAGGTGAACACACAACTCTTAGTCCATACACATGCATGGATTAAGAGGTCATCAGGGCACAAATTTGCTGTTGGTCCTCAAATAAACATCCCCCACCTTCTCACCTCTATGCACTGTGTATTTACTATGTTGCACCTTAGAATTCCCATTAAGCACAAAGTGCACAGCACACTGCACATGTCAGCTTCATTAAATGCCCTTGACCTTGTCCCCAGGTTTATGTAATTACATAAAGGGCATTTAATCTCATTATTAACTCATATCTTCTTTTCTTAAATGTATTAATTATGTAGATCGTCAGAGAGGTTAAATAATGGTAAAAACAAATCATTTAGAAAAATATCTGAACCTCTCATGATGTCTTCAAATTGCTTGCCTTGTCAAACCCAACCTAAAGACATTTACTTTAAGACTACAATTTAGAAGTTCTTACATATTGGAACCAGAAAATGTGGGCTTCATTGCTGGATTGCATTGAGCTGATTTACAGGGTTTAATGATTGCCAATTCATTTTCTCATTTCTCATTTAACCAGTTAGTTAGTGGACTAACTGTTCCAGTTAATATGTTACTTATGACTGCAAACTTATGATTCTGTGGTTCACAATTTATGTTGTCAGGCTCCAAGTAATGCCTTTGAGTTTGACCAACTGGAGGTTCTAATCAATCTGCGTCCTGTGAGGAGCTACTAGCAGATACAAGTGTGATTTAGGTGTGTGTGGAGTCATAGAGAAGTGACTGTTGGTATATAAAAACAATGGCGGCTCGTGAAGACAATGTGTGCCCTGAGCCTTCATTGAATAAAGGGAACAAAAGGGTCATTTGAGATGTTCACGTGGCTGACAATTTGACAGGGGTAAGGTATGTCCTGTGCAAAAAGTTAAAGTGGACTCGAGCATTATTCATACATTAAAGTGTTCTATAAAATGAAAGACTACACTGTGTAAATGTGGCATGTTGACCAGTCACATTGGTCAACTTCCAGTGCATGAAAACAGCCACAGTAAACTTTTGTATAGTGTGAAGAAGATGATCTGTAGTCACTTGTTCAACAGGTATCAAGCAATGCTTCATCAAACATTCCTACATCATCTCTTTGACACATCCAGGAGCTCTGATGGTTGCGCCTGACAGGAGTGTATGAGGAAGAATTCAAAGCAAAACTTGCTCCATACTGATAAAATCTGAACCTGCAAATACTGACCCGGTCAAAACATGAATCATCTGAAATTTCATTAATGAATTTGTGAGGGATGAAGACCGGATTATTGAGACAAATACAGATGAGTACAGGGGTTAGTGTACTGTTTGTGCATATGTGTGTGTTTGTGCAAAAAGTTTACATTTGGATGTGTGCAAGCCTTCAATCTCTACAGTTTGGCTCTCTCAGCCCAGTCGGTATCCCAACAACAGAACCTCCAGAGCATGAAAAAGTAGCACCAATTGGCTTTACTCTAAATTATTTCATTCAGGTATTTGTTGAATAGAAAAAAGGAACCTGTCTCCTGGCCACAGTGGAACCAATTGGCTAAAAACATAAGCACTTTTTTGTTATTGGAAGGCGGGCTGAAAGCTCACAATAAACCAAACGTTACCTCACTCGCCCTCTGTCCCTCTTTGCAACACACATACATACACAAACACACACGCTGACCTGATTGGCCATCTGCAGGGCAAAGAGCTGGAGGACATTTGTACACTGCAGGGCACAACTCTACTGCACCACACACACACACACACACACACACACACACACACAGCTGAAGCGGTAGAGATAACAGCTAAAACGCTGCAGTGAAAAGGTAATCAGGTCTGTTCAGCCATGCAGAGTGTGTGAGAGAACTTCAGTCGAAAAAGTTTGGAGTTTGATTTTCATTCGAGCTGAACATCCCTGACGGGAGGGGAAGTGTGGATTCTGATCTGCCAAAAGCTTAACTATCAACATAAACTATAATATTTCCATGCAAATTACTTTCAATATAAACTAATAGAAATAATATCTGTCGATAATTCAAGGAACGTCTGTGACCCTTTGGAGTGCGTATTTTGCTGACCGTGAGTTGAATCGACCTGTAATTTTGGATACGGGTTGAGCATGGCCCAGCGGAGTGCCTTTTTTTTGACTATTTGAAGATTTTTGAATTCATATTTTCTCGAAACATTGCATTATAAATGATTATTTACGTAGGACTGCGTGTGACATTCGGGCCGTGACATTGTGGGTAATGTACGCAGGAAGTTGGCCTTAATGCATGTCAACACTCAGCAGGTTTTCTGAAAACTCTGAGTATGTTTACCCTGTAATGAGGGAAACTCCGGGTTTCGTTCCAGAAAGGGAGGCTGAATAAATATTTAAAACGTGATATCAACTACAGCCAAAAGCCTCTACAGTCAGATTCACCACTTCATCATCCATTAAGGAAATGTAGCTTCAGTCTCTGAATCAATGAATAAACTTTATTGTTTAAAGCCTATTAAAACTTTCTCTGACTCTCTTTTTAAAGATACACACAGTCCACAGTGGCTACAGGTTATCTACATGCATTCATATATCTCTGTGCTTCATACCAGCACTGCACTAGTAAATATCAATTCTAAAATATGTCACACATTTGCCTCCGATTTATGTTCAGAACTAATCCGCTTTTGGAAAAGAAATGAACTTAAGATATAAATTATGGATTCATAGAGACATTACAGATAATAATTACTCGTAGCCCTACTAAATACTGCACATGTCCACTTTCTATTTCAGTATGATTTCATTACTCCAAGACAGCCAGCTCTCCCTGCAGTATGACGAGCACAACACAGGATACAGTAGCAAGGGACGACACATCCTCTGCTGCAGTTTAGGCTCCAGTAATCAACTGAGATCATGCACGTCTGTCGACAACTAACTGATTAAAATGTCAAATGAAAAAAATAAAATCAGGAAATTGAAAGTCATGCCGTCAGTTCTGTTTCCACATCCTTATATTGAAGACTGTACATTTGAAAAAAATTGTCACTTTATTCCTCACAATGACAGGCGGTATTGCTTCCTCTCTTCTTGCTTACTGCCTGCCACACGCTTACACACACACACACACACACACACACACATACAAACTCAGTGTTTACTGAAATATGTTAAACTGTCTGTTTTCTGCAGCGTAAAAGTGAAGCTTCCTTCTTTAACGTGTCAAACTTCCCTTTTCTTGTGTCTTGAAGTTGCTCTCTGGAGTTAACTTTGTCTCCGATCCAAAAAGCAGCACATTTAGATCTTTGTAATTTGTAGTCTGTCAGAGAAAACAACAACAACACGCACACACACTCACACACACAGAAAACCTCTGACAGCATATCAAGTGCCATTGTCAAGCACTGTCATAAACATTTGCAATGCTGCCAGTGGCTCCTGGCATTGAAGGATTATGTGTGTGTGTGTGTGTGTGTGTGTGTGTGTGTTGTGTGTGTGTGCTTGCGTGTGTGTTAAGATGAGTGTATTGTCTCTGTTCTTAATGATGGATTTCTGTAAGAATTTCTGTAAAGCACGCACGCACGCACGCACACACACACACACACACACACACACACACACACACACACACACACACACACTTGTAAAAAGATATCTGAGGTAGAAGTCCTTAAAGTGACCCAAAACTCTCACAAATACTGGAGTCGTAATTATTCTAATTATCGATCAAGGTAGCATTTAACATATTTGTTGGTTTAATGTGATGACTTGTTACATTATATTTGAGATAATTTCTTTGACAAAACGTGGTCTGGTGACAATATCTAGGGCCAGGTGACTGTGATGGGCATTTTTCCTTGTTTCTGAAATTTAATATACAAAAAAGATTAGGAAGATGTCAACAGATGAATGAAGATGAATGAAGATAACATCTGAACCGAAGGATCCATCCAAACCTATAGGTCTCTGGTCAGGACCTTTCAGTGTGAAATTCGACCCCTTTAGGCTGTTAATTGGGTTTTCATTAAAGCATTATTATATAATATACCAACACTGCAGCAAAAGTTACATATATTGTCATAAAAAAAAAGAAAACTCACACTCCTATTGGCCACCAGGTCTGGTCAGACTGCTATAACTGTACAGCAAACAGTGGCTAAACCTGCGAACCAGCTCCGAACCCGTTTGCTTTCACACCGGCTTGAGAGCCACGTGATTACGTCACAGTATACGTCTCCGCTTACTCGGCAACTAAAATAACAACAACGGCAGCAGAATACAATATTACAATGTTGCTCCTGGCTTTTCGAGCCGACACTGGCACCCAAACACCACTGGGACCACACATGCGTGGTGCTCGTCTAGATCGCCATGGACAGCGGTTCCGTTTTAATAACACTGTAAGCTATTGATAGCTCGCTAACGCCGGCTGGCGCTAGTGAGCCGGCTAGCTGTCGCCGCCCCAGCCCCTGACGTAAGCGGTTCGCGGTTCAAGACCAGCAAAGAGTGAGTTGGTGCCACTGTGGAATCAGTTTTTGCGGCCGGGAGCCGGCTCTCCGGCGGTGTGAAACCACAGAACTGGTTCGCAACTAGGCACCGGCCCGGCACCGGCCGGGCACCAACCCCGGTGTGAAAACTGATCACTGATCTCTGCTGTGGTTCATTTGTGGTGGGAGAAAAAGCCAAAAGATAAAAAAAATCAAAAATAATTTTGCACAGGAGCTGTTCCCTCATTTCTCTCTCCAACACACTCATAGGAAGCACTGTTTCATGTTCTGTCATTATAGTTGTCCAACATTATTCCACACTGCAACCTCAGATGTGACTACATTCATAACCGACTGTAGCACTTCTGAGTGAGCTCTCTGTGACACTCATGTTTGCTATTAAAAAGGCTCTGACTTAAGGAAAGACCAGCATGACCTTCTCCACAACAAACTGTTTAAGTGATGATGCAGGATGGCAAATCCCTAAGACTTTCCAAGCTGTTCCATGTGATCTCAGTAAGCATATTTATAGCATTACTAACTGCAACTAACTCAAATAACTTTAGTTTAAACAGAATTTAGACTTTATGTAATTTATGGTCATGACCTACCTCACACTGAAGGAACTCGGACACTTTATCAAATTGTAACTAGATGATTATAGTGGCAAAAATAAATCATCTTTAACTTTGTTTAAGGTGCATTTTGTCTCTTTTTCGCAAATTCATTTAACTCAAAATCCAAGTGGAAAAGGAACCATAGCTATACAAAAGCATACAAGAAAAAACAGAGAGGTTTTGGATTGTTGACATGATATCATAATGTATATTATTAACATGATAAGAATATCATAAATGCTGGTATATACCAACATTGCCACATACAACTTAGAGGCCGTCCACACGTACGTAAACGATCTTTTCCCTCTCCGTTTTCCCTGGCATCGTATCAGGAATATTTGCGTCCAGACGGATCCGTCTCAATACGCTACTTCATATGCCAGGCCTATAGGTGGCGCTGTTTCAATTTCAGAAATTCACAAAAAAACGGAGAGGAAGAGACGGAGCATGTGCACAAAGCTTGAGCGCTGTTTACAAATCGGCAGTACAAGAACCCATCAGTCCATCTGCCTTTTTTGCTCAGTGTGGCGGCTCAGGAGCATGATAACAACCCCAGTAACCCTAATAGACTCAATATCTTCTCCAGCAGGAACACGAGCATGTAGTCCGACATTGTTATTGATGTTGTTATGAGACGTCTCGCGGGATATAGCAGGTGGAAGGCTAAGCTCGAGGGGTGTGGCGATGACATCATCGGAACGCAGATATCCGTCTTCGCCGTCCACACGAATACGCAAGGGATACGTTTTCGGATTTATTCACCCCGGGACCCGGTTTCAAAAAAGTGCATTTTCGGGCTATGCGTTTACAGGATTCGTCTGGACGGTCGGCCCAAACGAAGCAGAACATATGCGTTTAAGGAAAAAATCGTCTCCGTGTGGACGGCCTCTTATCTTAACATCTTAATCAGCATTTTATATAGCGTTTATATTGTTTTGCTAGTTAACGGGAACCAAAAAGGACCTGAACTGTAAGCTGAAAGTGGAAATGATTGAGTTTGATTCAGACAAAGTAAAGTTACCGACACTGAGTTGAAGTGCAGTCTTGCTAGGAACAAAGAACAAGAAAACACAAACCAGCAGAAATCACTCTCAAGGCATCCATTCCTCAAAAGGAGGGATAAAAAACAGATGTAGAGTAACATTCCTCACAAACAACTACAAGGTCTACAGAGCAATTCTTCCATTAAGTGAGAAAGGTTTAATCGTCTCTGCGCTGCTGTGATTTCACTGAGGCCCCAGGTACCTGAACAGTGTTATCACGACCTCTCCTCTCACACTGAGACACGCTGAAAACAGCCACAGAGCCCCAGAGGGGAATAACCAGAGAGGAAGTAAGAAAGGAGTGTTGAGAGGAGCTAAAATGTTAGGGAGGTTTATTTCTTTCTCTTCTTGTCCTTTCTATTAGATCGAGAACAGCGTGAAAGAGAGAATAAGAGATAGCTCCCATGGCCACAAGGTGAGAAAAAAAATGTCACACACACTTAGAACTCATACTCCCTTTTTTTTCTGGCTCCCTAATTTCCTCATTATGTCATTGCTGAAACCAAAACTTGATTATAATTCTAAAAAATACTGGAGCAGCCAACAGTTTCGATAGCTCACCAACCCGACCAAAACCAAAACAGAAATAACAAAACCGAACGGGTCCACCTTTTGATCTACAAGTCAAGAACTTCTGAAGCTTTGATCATTCAAGTCATTTCACACTCAATCCACAAAAACCCCCACTAGATATTGGTTTAAAATCTTTCTGAGGTGGTTTCTGCTTCACCATCGTCTGGATCCAGACCTTTCAACCTGCCTGCTGCACCAAATGGTTAATTGTCTGGCATCATGATATAAAACAACAGTTTCACAACTGTTATTACGTTACTGTCATAACTGTGTGGGTTGTGAATTGTTATATAACTCACCCATTTCAACTATATTATGGCATTATGTTCTGAATAATTAAGCCTGTGGCCAGTGCTAATACTAGGGATGGCGTGTTTCAGAAACCAGAATTCATTGAGCCATTGCCGGGTTGCAAGTAACAGGGTCGCAAATTCAGGCGAAACTCAGCTTTTTCTAAGTAGTAGAGAGTAAATATTTAGCTAGCTGTTGTTATTGACGAAGTGGACAAACTTACTTAAGTAAATTAGTAAAGAAAAAATACTAATTAATTTGTTTTATAGTAATCATTTGCATAACAGGGTTGCGTGGCATAGAGTGAGACATACAAGAAAGGCTAACAATTTTATCAAAATAAGAAGACCCATGCACCATACCCATGCCGTTAGCAAACTGTTTGATGATGTCAGTGTCCATTGTGTCATGTGATTGGCTGCTTTTTTATTCTTCTACTGTGCTAAAAATGTTAATGTAACAGGGTTGCATGCATGTTGTGGGACACATATTCCTTGCATAAAAAATAATATTTAGAATAGTATTCTGATTTTAAAAATGTTTCCACAATTACTTGAGATATATATGAACAAAATAATACAAAAGGAAGGACATTAACATAGCATTTTAACTGTTTTATTTGAGATTGAATTTGGTAATCAGAGCGCTGGGACACAAAAGAAATGGCATTTTAGGGGATATTCCAGACATGTATTAAATTAAAAAGTATATTTTAAATAAAAAATTTCCCTCAACTTTTTTTTAATAAGTTCTCAGGACAAGTACAGTTAACTCAACAACTGCATGTTTTTGTATTTTCTACATGTATTATGTAAAATTGAATGACTGGGACGTAAAATGCCCTCCAATTCTGGAATGACTAACCTGAACACAAGCTGTATAGTTAATGTAATGTGATAATGTATAGTGTATAGAGTAAATAACAATGGCTGTAGGATGCAGTTTGTCTCATTGTGCCCAATGTGGAAGCTGCCTCAGCCTCCCACTCCACCCTGATCACAGCCTCCAGCTCTTCCCACCTCGGGGCTCCGCTCGCTGGGCAGCACTCGGTCCGAGGCATGCACGGCTGTCTGGACGAGCACGATAAGACTGGTCTACACACACACACACACACACACACA
>CAFUXE010000401.1:451387-466742 GCA_903364295.1 Serranus cabrilla
TCCATCTCTGACTCTCACGTCTATTTCACAAGCTCATTTCTTAATCACTGGCTCAGGTCCTCCTCAGGCTGCTGTGTATGTGTGTGTTTGTGTGTGTGTGTCTGTGTGTATGTGTTGTCTGCAATTGACTAATGATCTAGGTAAAATTATTCTGATGTCTTTATTTCCCCTGCTGTCAGAGAATAAATATTTAAACACTGACACACCCTGCAAATGTCTCAGACTGCAGGTCAAGTTCACAGTTTGATACCATAATTTGCTCAAATCCAGCTGTTTCACTGAGGAAAATAATAAGCAATTAATTTTCTTTCTACACCAAACAATTATTTCCAATATCGATAAATTCATCCATCATTTTTGTATATTCTGTACTTTACATTTATTCCATAAAATATAACATTTATGAAATTGTCTGACAAAATCACAGTTCAAATATCTTATTATGTCTGACCAATGGTCCCCAACTCTCAAATATCATATTATTCAGTGATATTAAACTGAAAAAAAAAATAGCTTTCTGTGAATGGTGAAACCATTTCTTTTTGAATGTTATATTTTTGTTTGTTATCCTCTAGAAATCTCACCTCCACTTTCTTCTTTGACAAACTGCAGGGCTTGAAATCTACGGAGGAAGAAAGTCCTGACCTCACACATTTCTATTCATGACACTGAACCTTAAAAGCCACTATTATTCTGTTTGTTACATGGAGGCTGCACAAAACACTGGCCCTGTTGACAGAAGTAAGGAAGAAGTCATGACTTTGGCGAGGTAGTAAAGAAGAAGAATAAAATGACACAAAAGAAGAAGATGAAAGGGAAGTAAGAAAGAGGAGTCACGACAGTCTTACGACTAACAAAAGCCTAAAAAAAAAAACCAGAAAAAGAGATGAAATACCAGAGAAAGAAAGTCCCCTTAAACACATTAAATACATCCATCCTCCCTTCTTCCCCTCTCTCCTTAATCTTGTTTATGGTCTATTTCATTTCAGCATCAAACTGACGTCAAAGCTGCAGTTAGCGCCTCCAGAGCTAGAAGAAGAGATGCACCATGGGAGTCTATAACCACACCAGACTGAAGATGAGGCAGAAACATTTCCCAGCATGCCGGGTGCAGATAAAAAATGGCGGGCTTTAAGTGTCCCACTTGAAATGCCATTCGGGTCACTTAGGATAATCGCTGATAGCTGCTCTTTTATTATCGACTGTTTTAATACAAGAGAGCGTGCCGGCTTCTGTATAATGATGCTGTGGTTAAGTGCTGTGTAGACGGCCATTTATATGCTGCATTCAAAAAACGGATTCATAAATATTGATGAGGGTGTCTGAGCGCTGACGTCTCTCCATTCTAAGGAAGCAGAAAGTTTGTCCATCCCACTCTGTGTCTCCTTCATCAAACTGTCAGGCCAGTTTGGGGACAAACTTTTTCGACATGTTGTAAAACGCCCAAATGGATTCTGTTTCCATCCGCCGTGCCGAAGTGAATAAATTGATTTGCCGGGAAAAAAAGAGGACAGAATTGATTGGTATTGGGCAATTTCTTTTATCATCACCATTTGATGTTTGGAAACAAAAACACAGACATCCATTCAACAGTATTTAAATGTACCAACTCTTGGCCATAAAGCCATAATGGAAAGTTCCCCCCAAGGTGCATCAGTTTGTAAAATGACATGTTCTATTTAAGTTATTTCTAGATGTTCGACAGCTCTGTGGTGCTATGACAGAAATGGTAAACTCCTGCAGCCTCTGCACCAGCCAGTGTTCAGTAAGGCTGGGCATTCTTTTTTAATTGCTGTGCCAACACAATACCTGACTTCTTTGTACTTGACAGTTGTCGATAGAATATGTTACGTACACATTTTGGTCCAATTAAGCGCTGAGGTTAGATATTCCAGACCAGATGTCAGCTTTGTTCGTAGCCTCCACTCACGTCCAAATTAACAAATACCGAACCCTGTGTGGACAAGACAGAATGCCCACTTTTCTTTCGTTCGTTTCATAATTGAGGTTCACTGTGTATAGATGTGCATGTGGATATATACAACAAATTGGTCCTGTCACAGTTATTTCAGTAGATGACAGAGCCCTTTCATTTCTTTGTAAAGAGGTTAGCTTGCTTTTTCTATTTTATCATATTTTTGTTAACAAAACAAGTTTCTTTATCTCATTCATTCATTCATCTTCCGAAACCGCTTATCCGGGTCAACCCGGGTCACGGGGGTTGGAGCCGATCCCAGCTGCATTGGGCGAGAGGTGGGGTACACCCTGGACCGGACGCCAGTCTGTCGCAGGGCTGACACATATAGACAGACAACCATTCACACTCTCACTCACACCTACTGGCAATTTAGAGTCACCGAATGAACCTAAGATGCATGTTTTTGGACTGTGGGAGGAAGCCGGAGTACCCGGAGAGAACCCACGCACACACGGGGAGAACATGCAAACTCCACACAGAAGGGCCACGGGCAAGGATCGAACCTGCAACCCTCTTGCTGTGAGGCAAGAGTGCTAACCACTACACCACCATGTGGCCCGTTTCTTTATCTCATGAGAAAATTTAAATTTTAAATGTGGATTAATGTACAACTATGGATTGTATAAAACATGGACGCAGTCTGCATGACATCAACTGTAGGATTCTGAAAACTCATAGTAAAGCTCAGTTTGGTGGCTACGGCCATCCTGGCATCCTTACTCAAGAGTTGGAGTACGGGTGAGCTGAGACAAGCTGAATGAAGCCGAGTTGCTCAAACAGACATTTTAACATGGTGGTCAATGGGGATTTGCTTGGATTTGGAACTCATTTTTTCAGTCCCTAGGGTTGCTGCACATTTTGACACATTTTTTGGAAGCCCATTTCTGCCACTTGATGAAAAACAAAAGCGATCTAATGACTCAAAATAATGAGATAGTAAGTCAAAATAATGAGATGCTAAGTCAAAATAATGAGATACTAAGTTAAAAATAATGAGATAGTAAGTCAAAATAATGAGATAGTAAGTCAAAATAATGAGATAGTAAGTCAAAATAATGAGATGCTAAGTCAAAATTCATCATTATTTTGACTTAGTATCTCATTATTTCGACTTAGCATCTCATTATTTTGACTTACTATCTCATTATTTTGAGTTATTAGATTGCGTTTTTTTTCATCAAGTGGCGGAAATGGGCTTCCATACATTTGCATCCTGACGGTACATATTTGTTGCAGTATTACCTTGTTGACATTGAATGTGTCTAAAGCAGCTCAAGAATTTAGTGCAATTTGCTATTTTTACTTAAAGTTTCTAGTTTTCTTGTTTGTTTGTTAGTTAAATATCTGAAAAATCACACATGCTTTTATCATGTGAGATTATCACATAATACATACATACAAAAACTTACATAACATGCAGCATTGGCTTACATATTTTTTTTTACATATAAAGTGTCTTACACTTTTAGTCAAATATGAAACCAGCTGACAGTGAGACCTCAGGCCGAGAAAGGAGCCAGGAAGTCTACTCGATGCAGAATACAAATATCGTAATATTTCCCATGATAAACTCGAGGCAGTGATAGGATTCTGCAGCCTTGGCAGAGGCGTTAGCTCCAGTTTGCATCGGGGTATTTGAATAAAACCACACCCTCCTCTCTGATTCTGAGTGACATAAGCAACATTGTCAAACTACCATGCAGAGGAGGTTCAGACATAACACAAGGTAAATATGGTCATATGGGCATGAAGTATGTGCACATACAGTATCTGAGCCTTGTCTGTCTCTCAGCCTCTATAATAGCTTGGCTCTAATGAAAGATTCATGAGGATTCATGAGGTTAGGGTAATAAGGCTGACACGGATTCCTCTCTTCTCTGCTGCTGTTGGAGCTCCATCAGCCCGTCAGCAGCACGAGCCGGCTCTGATGTACGAGGTGAATCAGAGACAGACCTACCCTGGTCAGACCGAACCTCATCAAACACACACCCCTCAGTGAACAGAGAGAGAGAGAGAGAGAGAGATTTGTTCAGAGAGAGATCAGTGCCAGCAGAGATTGAATTGGAATTGCATACATTCAAATTTGTCACACTTGTGCTGAAATGCTGAACCCAAATAAAAAGCAATTTTTTTTTGTGGAATGAATGAATTTAGAATGCAGTTTGTAACACTGTTCAAGCTTATAACTGAGCGAACCAATGGTCTAAATTTATGCAGAAGGCAGACACGCAAAGGGTGTTTAGGACTTCGTAATTTATGAAGAGCTCATCTTCCTCTTCTCTTCACCTCTCCTTAACCCCTCCATGCCCCCTTTCATCCATTTTTCCTCCCTGACTTTGAAAAGATACAACCTTATTACGAGTGGAAACAACCTGCTTACTTCTGAACTGAACTGCAGTCTGTAGAGAAGTTATATATAATATGGAAATTCATTCAGATGTCACATAAAGGATGCTCTCATTAATCTGTAGGGAAAGTGTGAGTGGAGAGGGTGAGTGTGCGTTTTTTTTTTTGAACTTACAATAGAGAGATAAGCAGTTATTGCTTCATTACGCTGTAATCATGATGTTCGTTCCTTTGTACAGAGGCTGACATGGTGTTCTCGCTGTGCTGAGTCAGTCTGGGGCCTTAATTGAGTTCTACCTCGGTTTGTTTGGTTCATTTTATTATACAGCTTTATTCCGATAAGTGCTGTGAACGGAGCTGAGAGCGCTGTCACGGTTCATATGTTTCTTTTTGATCAGATGAACAGTTAAGCAGATACAGTGTGCTGATGTGCAAGTCTCCTACCACTACTCACAGTTAGCTCCTAAATGTGTTTAATACTTACATGCAATTAGCAGCTGAAGTCATGCTGAGACTTCACATTTAATTATTTAACAGATAGAAATGTAAACATGTTAATATATTATAGTACTTCATTGTGGTATGTAGTATTTGTTGAGCTACCAAATTTTTTAACATTATATAAAAAGTTAGTGAGTAAAACTTGAAAGGCTTCTTTATAAAACAATATATTTAACTATATTCTTCCAGTGATCTGGTTAAACAGCAGCATCTCAAACATTGCTCAGGCTCTTGCAGGTTTTCAGAGCCTTATAATATTGTCATAGTATTTTATGATTCCTTGAGTTTGTATTTTACTATGTTCTGTTGTGACAGTGAAGTAACCGGATCTAGAATGTGAAACCGGATGTCACAAGTTCGTTCGTTGTTTCTACTCTACTGCTCATGAAGAAAACCTGTGATGCTGTTTGTGTTGGTTAATGCTGGGCACAGCCTGTAAGTTGACTTTAGAACGAGTTAAGTTGTGTACATATGCCTTACGAAGTTTAATTATTGTATGTTGTCAATAACAATGATTATGCGTTAGCATTAGCGCGCTAGCACGTTGGCATTGGCGCGACGGCATTAGCGCGTTAGCACGCTATTCTTTTAGCATGTTAATTGTTGGTTGCTAACTCTAGCCTGTTAGTTTCGTTTGTTGTTTGATTCAATACGTTTGTATATTGATACAAATTTGTTCTTGTGTTGCAGTTTTCACTCTCTTTGTTGATGGCATATGAAAATAAAGGTCATAAAGGCATCTGCTTTAGTGTGTCGTCAATGGAGGAGTTAGCTATCTGCGTAGAGGATTTGGTTGTGTCTGATCAATTAATTTATGACAATATCAGTGTTAACATGATTTGAAAATGCTACATAATGGTGTTTTTGGTTCTACTTTTGGTTCTACAAAATCACAGCATAAAGGTTAAAAGTCACATAAGTCACCTGGCAGGGGGGTGGGAGCAGTGGTGGATGGGGCAAAACCCCAGGGGACAGGTGCTCATCTCCCATTTATGGAAGTGGTTTTGGTGCTTTAACCAAACAGTGATGTCACATCCTGTAGGATATCATCCAAAAGTTTGCATTAAAGTATGCAAAAGTCTAATTAGGAAATCATGACACCCTGACAGGGTGGAGCGTCACATCAAGAAACATGGAGGAAAATGCTTCATTCTGTGTTTATATGATATGTATATATTCACATACAATTCAAGACATTTGTATAAATATTGAACATATTCTAAAGAAAATATGATAAACACATTCATGGAGAGAAATGATGCTGCTTAACCCAACAGCACTGTGACATGTTGCTTTACTTCATGCTGCACAGCAGCAACAAGCCTGTGTTGTCTACCTTGTTGCATTCAGTGTTTGAACAGTTGAGGGTAATAAAAGTCGTAATTTTTACTGCTGTTTGATTGTATCAGTAAGTCAGTGAGCTTCTTGGACCCCCGTTAACTTGTTCAATGTTAAAAATATGCTTTGGATCACGTTGTTTTTTTCTGAAGAGACTCTCCATCAGCAGCAACTGGCTGATTGTGAGGAGGTTTGAGTGACTCAGGAGTCCTCTTGAGAAGCTCTTGAGAAGCTCTGAGGAGCTCTGAGGAGCTCTGAGGATCTGCTCTTAGCACCAAAATGATTTGTGAATTTTGAACCCAAAGCATTGTTAAAGTCAGGACTGAATCACCTCTTAGCTCAGCCAGTTAGGACGAGGTTACACACTCATTAAATATTCTTTGATTGTGATTTTGTGAAACACCTGGTCACTATTAATGAGCTCTTGGTTTGGTAAATCAAAACTGTCTCAAGTTTATTCCATCACATTTTATATTTGTTTTTGTTATTTTGTTATTTATCATGTGAGACACAATAGTGCATGTAGTATTTTATAGATTACTGCATATAGATGTCGTTCTTTCTTTATAATCTACCCCATATCTTAATGTTATGACACAGTATGAGATCATTAAAATGATTTCACTTCACACAGTTAGTGTTCAAAGCTGAAACACTTGTTCTGTTGCTAAAATTAGATCGTTGTCTATTTGTGTCTGCCATGTTTTAGTTTCCCCACAAGGATCATTCATTTTTAATAATCAGTAAAATCACAATATCTTACTGTGTTTAACACTAAATACAAAAAGGGTGTATAATCAGTTTGCAGAAGCAATTTTTCAAGCAATTAACTGTATTTTCATTTAACTGTAGGTTGTCATTAAATAACAAAGTTTTCACATTTGGTGTTAAAACCATAAATATTAATGTTTTGCTGCCCATCAGTTTCTCCGAAGCACAGGTGTGACTTTTTTTCTAATGTAGCTTTTCTCATCACAGAGGTAAATTCGCCAAATTGATGCAGCTTTTTGGATTGATAGTCATGAATGTATTAATGCTGGTAAATAATGTGCAAAGCCTCCTGCCTGCTCACTTGCCTGGCCTGCCAGATTTCTCATCTGCATTTCAATGTCTTCGTCTGTGATCCCTGTGTTTACTCGTGCCTCTCCTCTACCCTCCTCCTCCTCCTCTCCTCTCTGCTGATGAGGAGGATCAAGCTTTGATATCGGAGGAGATTTGAGACCTCTTGCCTCTGCTGATGGGTGAGGAGGAAGGAGGGAGGGAGGGTTGGATAGAGATGAAGGCGATAACACAAATATTAGAGAGTGGGAAGCAGAGATGTAGAAGGATGTAGAACTGAAACAAAAAATAAAACCCTCTATTATAACTAAAAGGTAGTGATAAACTGGCATTGCATGCCAGCATGGTAGCAAGTTCCCATCACTGTGATCTGTGATGTCACATCCTCTCATAGTTACCATATAGTGACAGTAAACAAACAGAAAATAGCAAATCAGACATATGCGTGATGGGACATCGGTGATGATGAGGAGGAAAAACTTGAAAACCCCGGAACAATAATACACACACACACACGCATGCACACGCACACACACCCACACACAAACACACTGTCACACACGCAGATGGGGACATGGAGTGCTGTGTTGGCATCTTTTGAAGCCCATCATCGGCAGTCTGTCAGTGTTTGCCTGTAAACTGTAACTGAGCTGACACCAGATCAGTCCTCATCTTCAGATGAACTGGACGACACACTCACACTCACTGCTCTGTGTGTGCGTGTGTGTGTGTGTGTTGTTTACATAACTGCGAGGACCCGCTTCTTTCTGTGAATGGACGAAATGTTTCTGACAGTATTTTGGGGAGACTTTTGCCTTTATTTAGGTTGCATATGATTGCAGACATATTTTTAAAAAGCTAATAAAAAAGGTAGATTATCACTAGATGATAGTTGATGGGTTTAGAAATAGCATTTTAGTCAATTAATTTCACCACTTTGCTAAACCCAGTCACCAGAATAAATGAATAAGTGCTGGTTTTGTACATTTCTGTAAACCAAAAACTAATGTTGAATCTCTACATTTTTGAACTACAAATATGTATTCTGAACCGCTACAACGTGTTCTCATTGGGACGTTGCTACTTTAGACATGCCACTAACACATGATGTGACAGATCATCAACACAGATGGACATATCTGTGGTTTACAGAAATGTACGTTTTTTTGCAACTATGCTTCTTGGTTCTTCTTGTTTACCTGCATGATACCAAAGTCTGCTCAAACTGTAATTCTTGGACTACAAACGGAAACCAGAGTGTTAGTCCGAAAGATAACTCCACGTTTAGTTCAGGCAACTATATTCATCAAACGCCACGTTCAACTGCATCGTAACAACAGCCCTCAACTGGGTTCATCACTTGAATCAAAACATGTGTTACAAGAGCTATAGTGCCCGATAGCGTAATGCAGGGGTGTCAAACTGATCCAGCAAAGGGCCGAGTGGCTGCAGGTTTTTGTTCCAACCAAGCAAGAGCACAGGTGATACTGATAATTAATCAACTGATTGAAGACAGCTGAGGTGATTTGATTGATTGGATTCAGGTGTGTTTCTTCTTGGTTGGAACAAAAACCTGCAGCCCCTCGGCCCTTTCCTGGATCAGTTTGACACCCCTGGCGTAATGGCATGTTAACATGTGCATAAAGTAAAGCTGTAACACAGAGATCTTTCAAAACCTGCAAATTATGTATGAATGTGCAGATATCTGGTGAGGGAGATCAGATTGGTCCTGATTCCCTGATGATCTGGTTTCTCAAATGCTTATTGTTGCTCCAGTCCATGACCACCTGATCAATACATTCCATGCAACTGCGAATGTGAAAACACTGACTTTTTTTTTTTTTTACAAATACCTGCAATATAGAGAACAGTGTACAGCTGTACTCTGAAATTCTTATGTTGAATGTTCTGACTGAAAATGTAATATGACTCACCAGGGGGCAGTGTGAAGGTGTCTAACCTGCTCACCCCCACACACCCACTTTCATTTATGTCACACTGGGCTTATTGGCATCAGATAATAAACGATGCAAGGGGACAAACAGTCACCTAAAAGAGGCTGCCACACGCACGCGCGCACACTCACATACACACACATACATACACACACACACTACTTTTAACACTGTACATGCTCTTGTACGCAATCTCCGACTGACAAATTAATCATGATCCAGGGCTCTGTCTAATCCACATCAAAGATAAAATTCTATTTAATCCCCTCACCACTAACTGCAAGCCAACACGCACACACACACACACCCACACTCCCCTGCCTGTGTGTATGAGTGTGACAGTGTCAGATTTATGGTCCCCTGGCCATCTGCAGAGGACTTTGATAACCTGATCACAGCAGCTGATAAGAACCGTAACGCTGTGGCAGAATGCACAATCTGTGCTCATATGCGTTCAGAGGTGGAGGAAATAAAGGAAACACACCTCAGCAGTAAAGTTTCGGTCTAATTTAATAATTTGATGTGTTTTTCTTGTTCAGTCCCGATGTTAAACAACAAATAAACAAATAATGCCATGTTGCTTCCCAATTATTCATCTCAGCTCCACCAGAGATACCAGATAAATAAGTAATTAGTTAAAACACATTCAAGCTCTAGCAAGTATTAAAGAACTGTGTGTGTGTGTGTGTGTGTGCGCGTGTGTGTGTGTGTGTGACTCAACAGAAACTGGAAGCACACACAGCTCCTGTTGACCTGAATCAACGGCAAAACAACCAGGACCGGTGTACACATGTACTAACATGACCTGTTACAGCAGAATCTAACAGGAAATGTACTGCTGTATCAACAGTTAGCTGCTGTCAAGGATAAGATTTATCTTTGGCTGCAAGGACAGTTGCATAGATGGTGTGAGTGACAGTTGTTTAGTAAGAGCTTATGGTGATTTACAATCACATCAACGGTCAAAGATTTAGAAGGTATTTTTGTTTCTTGTGTTATCACCCTGCTGTGGTAATCCACCCATAATTTGTTGGATATCTATTTTACATATTGTTGCATCATACATCATTTAATTGATTAATTGATTAACCTGACATTTGATGCTTCATTCAAGGGTTTCAATTAAATAGTAGTAGTAGTAATTCGACTAATAAATTATTAAATATTTTGAAAATAGAATAATTTAAAATAAATAATTCAATCAACTTTTAAATAATTCATTATAACAGCATTAGAGCAATACTTCACACAATGCAGAATGTTTAAAACAGCAATAATATAATTTTGCACCCATTACCAGTTTAAATAACTATTGTTGGCTTCTGGTTTCACAAAGGACAGGAACTCCAGTCTAGTGGGTGAGAGTCCTGGGTTTGTTGGACTTCTACCACCTGAAGAGCAACTTTTCATGCTTCATAATCTGTTTCCTTCCTTCACTCCCTCTTCGCTTTCATATCACTTCCACTTTGGTCGTCTGACAGCATTTATAACAGAGCAGACCATTGAATGGGCTGGTAAAGACGTAAAAGTTGGAGAAGGCCCCTTGGACTCATACTTACTGAATGACAATGATTAATAACTGATGTTAAAACACATTCAGTTGAGGGGCTAGTACTTGGATGTTTGATAAATGAGCCTGTAGAAGAATGAATTCAGTCTTATTTACAGCTGATTGGCAGTTCCATAAACCGAAGGTGAAGGAAGAATGAGTAGGTGAGGCATTCCTAAGTGTGTAGAGGTTCTCATGGTTGCCCCTTCTGTGACAGATCCTGTGTTTTCTGCGACCATGGATGACAGGGATACTTTCGTAGCACATAGTGTAGAAAAAAGATTTACCAGTCAGTCTTTGAGTGTCTATTAAAGCGCTAAACAAATAAAATGTATTATTATTATTAATATTAGTGTCCTTGCTAAGTGGACTCACGCAGGTAGACTCGCAGGTCTTTACCCAATTCGGTCTTCACACAACAAGGCTGACGCTTCCGCTGATGCTACAGTGGAGCTGTGTATTCAAATACATAGACATACCATGGCTGAATCCGCTCCGTTTGGTAGAGCAGACATGGCAGCCAATGAGGAAACGGCAGTTATCAGAGCCAAACTAACAACTACTCAGTCAAAAACGGCCAGCAAAAGTAAACCCAAACAAAGTACCAAATATACTTACTGACCTTATGCTGCAATTTACTCCAAAACCAGTGCTTGTTCGCTGTCTGCTCTACACACTGATGTGACGTCACTTCTGATGGAGATTACAAACTACAGAAACTCAATATCGTGCATTAACCAGAGCATGAAACACCACTATTTAATGAATCAGTAGATGTGTGTGTATACGTGGTCACTTTATCTTCAAGAGGTCGATCTAGTGCTGCCAGCTGTCAACATTGAATAAGAGGAATAATAATAATAATTGAATAATCGTCTCCACGTCTCCGCATATGTTTTGCTTCGTTTGGGCCGACCGTCCACACGAAACCCGTAAACGCATAGCCCGAAAACACACTTTTTTGAAACCGGGTCCCAGGGTGAATAAATCCGAAAACGCATCCCTTGCGTATTCGTATGGACGGCGATGATGTCATCGCCACACCCATGAGCTTAGCCTTCCACCTGCTATATCCTGCGAGACGTCTCATAACAACATCAATAACAATGACGGACTACATGCTCGTGTTCCTGCTGGAGAAGATATCGAGCCTATTAGGGTTACTGGGGTTGTTATCATGCTCCTGTGCCACCACGCTGAGCAAACAAGGCAGATGGACTGATGGTTTCTTCTACTGCCGATTTGTAAACAGCGCTGAAGCTTTGTGCGCATGCTCCGTCTCTTCCTCTCCGTTTTTTTGTGAATTTCTGAAATTGAAACAGCGCCACCTATAGGCCTGGCATATGAAGTAGCGTATTGAGACGGATCCGTGTGGATGCAAATATTCTTGATACACTGCCAGGGAAAACGGAGAGGGAAAAGTTTGTTTACGTACGTCTGGACGGCCTCTAAAGCAGCACTATGACACATTTAGCCCTGCAGCCCCTCATTCATAGAACGACCATTACTTCAATAAGCAATGTTTCTACTCTTACTGATTACTACCACACACAGCTGCTACCAGTGCAGCATCACTGTTCTAAAGTTTTAAAGTCTCCAACAACGTAAAGAAGTGCTTCTTTGCTAAATAATTTAATCAGTTGTCACCCATCATGAGTGTTTGACTGAGAACTCTCTTTCTCTCTCCTACCACCACCCCACCCCCACACCTGCCTCCCCCCCCTTGTGTGTTTTGCTTAGCTGCTATATATAAAAACAGTGATGGTGTTTGAATGATCTGTGCTTTCATGTCGGCAGGAGCGTGGAGACAAGCTGACCGCGAGGCATCGTGACGTCTTCCTTTTTCATCTGCAGATCAAAATCACAACCCTTTTAGTTCCTCTTCGTGCTCCTTTGTGCCTTTCTACTTTTAAAAAAAAGTGATAAAAGAAACTCAAAACGACCTACTTTTTCTCCCCCCTCTCTCTCTCCTTTTTTTCTTCCTCAGAAGGGTGTTAAAATACCATCTCTGTCTTCTTCCAGATGACAGCAGGAAAGTTAAAGCAGGTTATTTTTGTCTCTTGTGGAGATCTTTCGGATACCTCTTGCCCGCCATGCTTACATAACCACTGCTTTTTCCATGCTGCTGTTAAAATAAAGAGGAGAAGAAGGGAAAAAACAAAACAAAACCCGCTTTCTTTCTAGGTCATTTAGATGCATAAGCAGTCGTGTTTTCAGACAGAGGCCTGTAATGAAGCTTTGTGCTCTGCTACAACTGTCAGCATGAGCAGTGGAAGTGTTAAAGGCCAGCGCCTCGACTCTGCTTCATTATTTATCTGGTCTTTTATCCCTTTGTTGGGTTATTTATGAGCTTCAAACAGGTGGCCCTGTCATGGAGGGAGAGAGGGGAGAATGGAGGAAGGCTCAGAGAGACAGAGAGGAGGTCAGAGGTGGAGGAGAGAGGAAGTGGGGAGATTGACAGTGTAGAGATTGAGAGGATAGAAAATAGAATATGAAAAGGTCAAGAGCTGGAGGAGACACATATTCTGCCAAAAACCAAGAAATTACAGCTTAATTCACTTTATTGTATTCTTTTACTACAAAATGTATGTGCCCTGAAAGTTCAGGTGTAGATAAAAATACTGGTGAGATGGACCCTGCTTTTATTGGCATGTTGCTGCATTTCTTGCCATCAGAAATCTGTACCGCATTAGTAACTGTAGAAACTTTCATGTGATTCCTTAAGAATTTAGCCAAGTAACTCACTCAATTAAATGTTCCCATTTTCATAAAAAAAATGTTGGTTAAGTAACTTGTGGGCTGACTTATTTGGAGATAAAAACAAAACAAAACAAAAAAAAAAACATCTGCCAAGCTTTAATTCACAATATTTCAAAGTCTGGTCCTTATGTACAAGGCTATTTATTTATTGATTGATTTTTTAGCTTTTTTCTTGAAGAGTTTTTGGTTTCACACGTGTGTTCTGTTATCTCCTTTGTGAGGCATCACAAATGAGATGACACATTTCGTGCAGTAGTGGGTGTGACCTAACAGGACTTCTTACATCTTTACACAAAAATATGAAGTTACTTTTCCAATAAATTGAACCACAGATGTGCTGGAATGTGCTACAGAGTGATCGATGCAGCCAGGTAGTCTTGCATTTAAAGTTTTTGGAGGCTTCTGATTGGCCAACATCATCTTGTTGGTTTCTAGGTCAGTCATTGACAAATTCTTTTCTTCTATGTTTTGTCGACTTATGGAGTCGATTATACGCAGATCATCCCACAGATCTGCACGTTTCCGAAGATGATTCCTGAGATCAATCATAATTAGGTCTGTATTTTGAAAAAGCACAAAATAATTACTAATACTTCATTAATAAATAATTACTACTAATAATTACTATCAACCCAGGAAAGTTTAGGCAACCAAGACCAAAACGATCAATCCTCCAATTAACTGACCACTGATTTTTTTTTTATGCATTGGACCCAGTGATACAGTAGGACACATTATAGGCTATGTACGGTTGCATATTATTGTTTTTGTTGTGTGAAACTTTGAGGCAAGAGCATGATTTTTTCTTCTTTCACTAACCAGACATTAAAACATACATCAACTATTTCTGTTGTTTTCTGGCAATTTCTCAGGGGACAAAAGGAGGTGCAGAGATTTCATATCAGCTTTTTTCCCCCCAGCAAACGCCACTGAGTCCATTTGGACAAACGAGAAGCTGAATAAATTAGAGTGGAGGTGAATTCAAAAAGCAGAGCACAGAATACGTTAGTGGAGCAAAGTGAGTGGAGAACAAGCCATCTGTCCCTTCAGCTGTCCTCAGATCTGTCTGCCTCAGTACCTTCTCATCCTGCCGTTGCAGTTATTTATAAATGTAAGCCGGGATTGTATTTTTAGTTTCATCTCAATTTGCCACATCCTCAATGCTCTGAGATTCAACATCATCCAGATGCTGTCAGGTATGAGCTGCACCTGATCATTCTTTGTCTTTGACTGTAAACACTCACTGTAACTACGACAACCTGGCTCAGTTAAACATGCAGGGCATTTACCTCACACATAAAGTTTGGAATGTTATTGAAAATATTTTAGTTTTTATATTTACAACTAGGTGGGTTCTCTCTTTGCAGGAATGTGAAGTCATTATCAGCCAGTAAATTGATGATATTTGTAGACTTAAATTGTGAAAATTAGATACAAAATTTCATTAAACTCTCAGTAATTATTATTTAATTGTATCTCTTTGTTCAAACTTGCATCCTGTTAACATTTGATAATGGTATTGATAACTTACTGAACATATTATTACATAATATTTGGAAATGTTTAGCTCCTGAACTGATCCCAACATCCATTCAAGGTGTGTTGAGGCCTTACTGCACCAAAATGATGCTTGTTATACATTAAGGGATCAGTTCAGTTCACTGCCATTCAATATTCAGTTTACATCATTTACAGCAGTGATTCTCAACTGGTGGGTCGGGACCCAAAAGTGGGTCGAGGAACGGTTCTCAGTGGGTCATGGGCCTTTACCTGGACAAAAAAATCCTGTGGTTTTATTTTGAAGGGGATTTTTTTTTATGCTGTCTATTCACTCTGTTTGTTTTCATGTCTTTTTTGGTAATTTTGTGT
>CAFUXE010000401.1:467007-486287 GCA_903364295.1 Serranus cabrilla
CCTCTCAATCTGCTCCATCTTTTCATTAAATACATTTTAGAAGTTGAACATTTTCCTCGTTTTGGGTCTCGTCTTGTCATGACGGGGTGATGGTGGGTCCCAAAGCCAGACCAGTTGAGAACCGCTGATTTACAGGATACATTATGAACTGACTGTACCAGAAGAGTCAAGACAATCAGTAAAGTCATTCTCTAATTTGCCTATATGTCCATCTTGGTGACAGGACAGATTTTTTTTTAAAAATCCAGAGTAAAGACATAAATCATTCATATTATTTTAACATGTATATATAATAACACATCTTATGTTTACTGTTGAATTATTTACTGATGATATCAGAATAACTACATGAATAATAGATTAAACTTTGCCTTCCTCCCTCATTTAGTTCGGAGCATCTTCATCCTTATTTTCAACTATTTTTCTTTCCTTCGCACTTCCCTGTGTGTATGGAGCTATTTATAAATCACTTCAGATGTTCATATAAAATGCAAAACAATTTTGCATAAATCCTGAAGATTAATATCTTTGATCAGAGATATAGTCGTACAAGCAGGATTAGCAGTGCTGCTCATGTCTTACGCCGCCTCAAACTGTCATTCTTCTGCATATCTCTGAATTTCCTGATGGTGAATTTACATTTCATCCCCCTTGTTCCTTTTCTGTCTCGCCACCACTAACACCACTCCTCCTCCTCCTGCTCCTCCTCCACACACACAGCAGGTGGTGGAGCCTCATTACAGAATAATGAGAAAACCACCACCCCATTTAATCATCATTGGTGGATGGAGGATACAAATAACTGAAGGAATGAATTTTAATGCAGCAGGAAGGAGCACAGAGAGAAAGTGTGTTTCTATGAGAGCGCTGCCACAATATCGACCAATCCAAATCATCTTATCTCAGCGTCTTGTTGTCGTGCATCTGTTAGATCTGATCTCTCTGCAGCGCAGGTCATCTGTGTGAAGCTTTGGGCTGTAATCTATCATGTCCATGTATTTGACAATACTCTATGTTTATAAATTCAGAACCATACTGCCATAATGTAATTCATAGTTTCAGCTTAAAGGCTCTCC
Source organism: Serranus cabrilla (assembly GCA_903364295.1). Taxonomy (NCBI): domain Eukaryota; kingdom Metazoa; phylum Chordata; class Actinopteri; order Perciformes; family Serranidae; genus Serranus; species Serranus cabrilla. The sequence goes on from CAFUXE010000401.1 coordinate 468,084, forward strand.
CCCATATTGATGCAATTTGTGTCAAGAGAAGACATAGAAACAGGAGGAGATGGATGAGGAAATACAGACATAGAGGCCTAAAAGAAAATATTATGAAGAGGAAGAATGAGAGAATGAAAAGGAGAAGATAGACCGATAATAACAGAAAGTGAGGAGGTAGTAACAAGAGGAGAGATAGAGGAGTGAGAAACAGGGCGGGGTCTTCAAATGGACAAACAGTGAACGTCAAGCTGATTTCAATTTATCTCCTCATATTATAATTTCCTTCTTATTAATGTTGAACCCTGGAAGTCAATTAAACAAGAATGTAAAGGCTCTCTCTCTCTCTCCCTCTCTCTCTCTCATTAATGGATGGGAAATCTGTCTTGCCCCTCACTGCTTATTCATTCCTCTGTGTAATCAATGAGCTCTCGCAGCTGATGTACATACAATGATACCGGAGCACTTTCATCCCCCTGCTTAAACTCATTACATATGGTAAGTTTTTTCCTGCCATAGAGGAACAAGGGGGGGAATGAGGAGCAGAATTTGATCATCACTAAACTGGCTGCAATGGCGAGGAATGAAGGAATGACACGAAAAATGTCATTGAAGAAATAATACTTTTTTAAGGGCAAAATTTAGTTCTACTTTTTAATTTTTCTCCTTGGACAGCTTTGATTTTGGAAAATACTTGTATTTTAAACTGTACAGCTGTCTAAAACCGCTGAGAAAAGATGTTAGCGCTTAAAAACCTCCCAGTGGAAACAAGACCTTGTATATAAGACAGTTAAACTTTGGTCCATAAGGTCCATAATGTGACCTTTAAAAGTGGATTAATGTTCTCCTGAGCACCTGTTGCTCACTGTTGCCTCTTTATGGTAGCACTGGAAATGTATTAGGAATTGTGTGTGTGTGTGTGTGTATGTGTGTGATAGAGAGAGAGAGAGAGAGTGAGAGAGAGGGGGAGAAAGAGATCTGCCCAATCTGCAGCTCAGCTTCAGTTGTGGGATTTAAATATGTATCAGTTGTTCAATAAAACATGTTACTGCAACAGCAAACAACTTCAGATCACTTCTACTTCCTCTCTCTTCCTCTCTGTTCCCCAGTGCTGGCCTACCTCCCTCCCTCACTCACTCACTCACTGCCACCAACTGTCTCTAAATTGGCCAAAAGCAACTTTACAGAGATGTCACCCAAAGCTGTAAACACACACACAAACACACTGAGACTTACAAACACCCCTGCAGTTGAGTGCCGAGCTTTATGAGCAGCCACAAATGCAATGATGACGGCTATTGTTGGTGTTTGTGATGAGCTTTATTTAATGTTGGCCGCGCGCACACACACACACACACTCTCCTCAGTGATGGTATTTGGTCATATAAAATGAAATTGCGGGGTGGAGTACGCTGTGTGTATAATAAAGACAGGCATTGTCAGACTGTGTGTCTCTAAATGCTTGTGTGGTCACAAGTAATTGTGTATACGTGTGTGTTTTTGTGTATGTTTGTGTGTGTGTGTCTTGGCTTGCCCCAGTTACCATCCTGATAAAGGAGTAACTGCTTTTCTCTAAACACACTTTGGGAAACATTATCCTTCTCACTGTGAATACATATTGGCTATTGTGTGTTTGTTTTCATTTGTGTGTGTGTGTGTGTGTGTGTGTGTGTGTCGTGTCTGTGTGTGTTGCTGACTTGCCCCCAGTTGATGAATGCAGATGTATTCATCAAATGCATCGTGGCAGTTTATGGTGATAACACCCTCATCATTTAACAGTCACAAACACACACACACACACATAATTTGAGTTAGTAAATATATATATACACTATTTCATTATTTCTGCATGATGTCACAAAAACTACAATGCTTAGATGATGTATTGTCCCAGAAACTGAGACACTAATAATACTATTATAATTTGAAGATCAATTTAGGCTGCTGATATAAAGATTATATTAAAGGATTGCAAGTACACCCTTTCTCACAGCAATGAACTTTGAATTATTTAGAATATTCACAAATGAATGTCAAAAAAAAAAAAAAAAATCTCCTCAATAAATGGTCCGCGTCCCAAGGTTTAAATGTTAAAGTAAACAATGTATTAAACATCTCAACCATTGTATCACACCCACACTAGCGTATTTATAGTATATAAACTATATCCCGCCAATATAGAATTAGAAAAGCTCTTAACTACGATAACTCTTTTTATAATTACTCAAGATTCATTATACATAAACATACTGGCGTCATAAATAAGTGACGATTCAAATAGCTGGCTAATATAGTAAATTGGTGTACTTTAAGAGGGAGGCAGTTTCACAAACAGACCATATACCCGCTCAAAAAGGACGAAGGGACGCACCCAAAACAGAATCTGTCATTTGATTGGTCCATTGAGCGACCAATTGATTGAGCTTGAGGACCTCCTTGTTCTTTGTGCGAGCACTTTCGATTCTTGCGTAAACCACATAAGATTTGAAAGCACAGACGTTAGTTCTGTACGTGCGGCCTTGAGATGTGGGCGCGCACAGGACACATTTGAATGTGCCAGGCATGCGAAATCTGAATGCGAGCACACATTTTGAAAGAAAGCAGCAGAAATCTGTGTGCGAGCACAAAATGTAATCGCAAGGAGTATAAATCTGTGCACGAGAAGGAGCTGTGCCACTGAAAAGGAATAAGATTACTCTCTCAAACTGAACGAACAAAATTTACGCTCTTCGATAAAGATAGGGGGCCACACGGTGGTGTAGTGGTTAGCACTCTTGCCTCATAGCAAGAGGGTTGCGAGTTCGATCCCAGCCTGCGACCCTTCTGTGTGGAGTTTGCATGTGCATGGGTTCTCTCCGGGTACTCCGGCTTCCTCCCACAGTCCAAAAACACGCAGCTCAGGTTAATTGGTGACTCTAAATGTCCCGTAGGAGTGAATGAGAGTGTGAATGGTTGTCTGTCTATATGATTTGGCCCTGTGACAGACTGGCGTCCTGTCCAGGGTGTACCCCGCCTACGCCCAATGCAGCTGGGATCGGCTCCAGTCCCTCGTGACCCGGGTTAACCCGGATAAGCGGTTACAGCGATAACAATAAAGATAGGATAATTCTTCCATAAGCATGTTTGTTTTAACAGCAAAGCACATACATCACTGTTAAAACAAACGTGGTCATGTCACGTAATTATGTGACATCAGGCAGCTTGTGTTGTAACGGATAGTAATACTGTGCCTAAATGAGGCATATGTATGTAATTATTTATAATCCATTAAATAAAAAAAGAGTAAATTACATCCACTCATAATTAAAATGGTATCTCCAGCCTGGAGTTGTCTCTCCTGCTGGGACTCGTGCAGTGTCACTGCTGTGATGTCCCACTTTCTCCACAGGGATCCAGACAGACTCGTTTCATTTCATCTCATCTTGGAATCTCCTGCAGGAAAAGGTTTCAGAGAGGGGGTTTATTCTCTCTGTTTTTTTTTTTTTTGGTTTCACTGCAACCACCTGCTGCATCAGAGTCTGACCAGACGCTTCCCGCTGAATTATTGAACACCACGCCTTTAAACGCCACCACTTCACTCTCTTTTTTTTCTGTGGCTCTTTCTGCTTCGTGCCTCCTGCAGGCAACATGCTGAATTATTAAACAGCGGGACTTTAGCTGATGTCATTTTACTATACTCTTTCTCCCTCTGCTTTTCACCGTCACTGTTTGCCATTTTCTTATCTTAGATGATGTAATTTCCCACCTTTATCTTTACCTAACCCATTAATCTATTATTTTCATTCCAATAAAAACTTCAAAAAATAACTTCAAACAAATCGGAACTGTGCTTTACTGAACTAGATAAAGATGTCATTATACAATCAACCTGATCTTAAAAATTGAAACATCACGTTTTTACCGAATTACATGCTGGTGTATGGTTCGCGGTTGTAAAAAAGAAGGATGCAGTTTTGGTGAATTTATGCTACAAAACCACTGACCTATGTTTAGGGCAAAAACTTCGTAATTATAACTATACCAGAAATGCCGGAAGTGAAGCCACATAAGTTACATAAAAAAACGTGTGCATATAACGGTGCACTTTGCTAATAAAGGTGACAAAAAAAAAAGGAAAAGAAGGAATAAACTGTCATTTTGGCTGTTATGTGTCCTTCGGTGTCGTAAACTCTCGGGGTGAGGCCGTATATATTAGGGTGGGACATTTAAATGACGATCATTTCCCGCCTCCGCATTTATCACGGAACGATCATTCGTACGCTGTGATTGGCTTGATACGAACATTTCATGAATCGCACGTGGACTCTGTCGTAAGATGATATATACAGTGGAATCTGCGCTAGTTTCTACGCTCGTTTCGTAAATGAGGGCCATTGTGTTTTACAGAGACATGGCTGTACTCGAACATCTCTGACACAGTGTTGCTATATCCGGCTTTTTGACTGTTCGGGCAGACAGAGATGCTATACAGAGTGGTAAGAAGAAGGGAGATGGGATTGTACTCTAAGTATTATCTGCCAATGGAGTTTATTAGGGCTGCCATGGTGATTGCTCATTACATTCCTCCATCAGCTGATGCAGAGATAGCTGCTGACATCACACATGCCACTGTTGCTAGGATACAGATGCAGCAGTGTAGAGGTTTAACCCTACATGTGACAGTGTGACACTTCCAGATAACACTTAATCTGATTTAATCTAATTTCTGCTTACGCCATTTCCTGTAACATAGAAATTATCCTAAGAGAAGACAAGGGAACTGTTTGTCATTAGTTTGTAGTTTGTTGATACATGTAAGGTATTGAGTAAATCACTCAACGTATTCAATATATCCTCAATATTATCACTCCCTTGTGAGTGATTCCTTAAGTACAGAAGGGCAGGGTGACAACACACCCAAAGAGACAGATAAATACCAAGCATTTTTCCTCAGACATTTGAGTCTTCACTTTGTAACAGATCTGCATGTTGCATTTTGAATGCTCCTCTTGTACAAGATTAAAAAATCTTGTTTGCACTCTGAGCTGACTCTGATCTCCTTCCGCCAGTTCTAAATTATGGCAGAATTATTTTAACAGCATGTTATCAATGGAAATCTATTTTTCTATGTGACATCAGAATTTGTATCTATCTCTGAGTCTGATCTGATGACTATATCTCCTGTTTCAGTGTCTCCTAAGATTAATGCCTCCTCAAAGTCATCCAATCAGAAGGCAAGGTTTGTGAACCTCAAAAAGGCTGCATTCCTGCCCTTCTGTCTCTTGTTTTACGGTCTTTTCTCCTGAGCACTTCTTGCTCTCTCCTCTTAATCCTATTCCCCTTCCCCTTTTTTTTTGTTTTTCTTAGTTTATTATTACTTATCACTTTCTTCATTTTACCCCATTTGGGATGAGTCTAAACTGTTCTTTTGTTAAGTAACTTTAGTCATTTTTAATCAATGTTTTTTTGTAGTATCTTCTATCTCTATATGAGATTTGCTTTAATAATCAATAAATTAATATCAAAGATTTTTCACTTTAACAGTAGTTAAACTGTCCGTCAGAAGTTTAACGTAAAATACTGTCTGATACTGGTGCCCCTGTAACGAGCCATTTATTGTAAAATCCATAAATCTTAATTTAATTGATATTAAATTAAATTAAATTATATGTATTGATAAATTAACTATCTATCTATCTATCTATCTATCTATCTATCTATCTATCTATCTATCTATCTATCTATCTATCTATCTATCTACCTCACAGTTTCCAATGCAGCCATCAGGAACACCACCTTGTGATAATTCACATGAACAATACAGGGACATCAAGGTTTTTGCACAGCATGGTAAATCAATATTTTGATAAATTAAGCAAACATTTAGTTATTATCCCCATTGGAAACATTTAGCTTTACACCGTTAGCAACATTTGCTGAGGATTGCACAACAAGCTTGCTGGCCTGTGATCGCACTACGGTGAGTACACATTTACTGGTAGGGCTTAAAGACCATCTGAAGGTTCCCAGTCAGCTCCAACAGCAAGTGAGAGAGAGAGTTATATATAACTCAAGTGTCCTACATGTGTACAATGTTACAACAACCCAGCTAAAGATGCCATTAAGGCTGTATGGTCGCTTTTAAAACTTCAGTATTAGTGACAGGTGTTTACCCGAGCTTTAACTCTAATACCATAACAATATCATTTCAATAACTTGCTGTATTTCTTTTCTCCAAAACCATTTTTTACATAAAAAAGAAACTCAAATGTTACATGTTGTTAGACTTTGTCACAACACACACAGCTGTACAAAAAAACTTAATTAAAATATGGTAAAAGAAATGTCAAAAACACATATAATAATAAGTAAACAAAAAGAGTGAAGGCTAAATCCAGCAAATGATTATGTGACAAAAAAAATAGTTATTTGTGAAGACAACATAATGTTGTTTTGGTCCTGAGCCTCGATGACATTTGGAAGCAGAAAAATCTCCGTCATCCAAAGCTCCTCATTCACTAATACTCTTGTCCTTTGTTGCTGTGTGGTTGCAGTGTCTTGCGTTATAAAAGCAACTGCTGTTTTTTTCCCAGTTTAAACCATCTCACCACACTTCATGACCCCACACCAAAGGCGGAGGCGAAACTATGGACAAGGATTTATTGTTAAGGATTTCATGTCTTTGAGCAGGAGCAGCACATTCCTAATGGGCAGTCGCGGTTTCTTCCCTCTGTCATCTTTCCATGTTGCTCATTTCGGTGGCTGCAGAGAATGCTGCCCATCACAACACACAACACACATTTACTGCTGATAGTTGCTGATTTTTCCGGCCTGTTTTTTTATTATATTATCTCTTTATCACTCTCTTTCTAATTGGATCATTTCCATTGTGTTTTTCTTCTTAATGTACTACTGAGGTTTTATTTATTTAAGTCACTTTCAAAAAAACATCCCAATTCAGGGTTTTGTGGATATTCTACTTCCATCATTTCAGATGACACGGATTATAGATTCCCACTCTTCATCTGTTTCTTTCCCTATTTACATGCAGCTTTCTGTGCTATTTATGTTTACATGCCACTTTGCCTTTTGCTTCCACCATCTGTTTTCATCATTCTGATGAGTCTCCTCACAAAACTCATCACATTTCAAAGCTTTTCTGGGTGATTTCGGTTCTTTTCCAAACATCATTTTGATTTGATGCATTCATTATTTCATCCTTTATCCTACGCTCATAATCATATACAAGCCTTTTCTATTGTGGGTGTTTTATTTATTTATTTATAGACATATGTCTCTGTCTGTTTTCGAATGTGCGTGATTCAGGCACCAGAAGCCTGTGCTATGAAGCGAGTTCAACATACCTAACAACCGCAGTCACAGTTAACCCAGGGTTTCCTCTACAGGCTCAGTGCACGGATCACATAAATGGGGGCGTTGGGAGCATCATTTGACTCAACTACCGGGAAAAAACGATCGTGTTCCGCCCACTTCTTTGAAGAATATTAATAACTATTACAGTTTAAAGCAACAGATACTCAACAAGTGTGAATTCATGAATTTATATATACATATATATATATTTAACCACTCCATACGCTCTCATTGACTACTGTGGATTTCTAACCTGACAGCTGCACAGCACACACACTTACAGCTACACTGAAAACTGATGCAGCACATTTAAACATTATACTCGTGAACTGGATTAAGATCTAAAAGTGCCCCATAATGAAGGTAAAATCCAAATATATTTAGTTTTTTGGCCACTTCAAAAATAATTTATTTTAGGGCCTATTATCTTGGAAAGATCGGCTAAAAACAGACATTTTCTAATCAGTATTACATTAGCTGTAATACCGACATCAGCAACTCATTATAAAGCATAAAACATGATGTGATAACGTCGTGTTTTGAAGGAATTATACTGCATTTCATATGCAAGTTCATGTCATACTGATTAATAATATAGTGAAGTATTAATGTAAGCACATTAATGTATGCTACGTTATTTTACAGGAGAGTCATGTTAGAGACTGTGTGGGTATGTTGGGAACTGTAACTATGATACATACAGTAACTGTACTGTAACTGCAGCTATTAAATATACAGTGACTCTACTGTAACTGCCTCCTAATAAAGAGCTTTAGTCTGATGAGGTGAAGGGGTGTCAAGGAGGAAGGAGTGCTGTAATATCCAGTGTGCCCATAAGATTTCCCTCCAGCCAATGACTACATGCCATAGTAGTTCACTTCCTATTTTATTGGAGCTCGGAGTGATGCTATGGAGGATTCATAGCCCTGCTCAGATAACCTGACAATCCAGCTGCTTTCTGTTTGTTCACCTTGGGCTTCAAAAACATGTTGCAGCCTTTTTATCTGTCAATTTTCAGACATCAGTTTATTTAATTACTCCAGTACTCCAAAACCTTTCATCATAACTTCTGGAAATAAGTAGCTAATAGTAGCCGGTGGCACGAGTTTTGCTGGCAGAGGGGTTAAAAAGGAACTGGGAAAGAAATAAAATAAAAAGGATAACTTAATTTCCCGACTGAATTTTCTGAAAATGTTTTGCTTTTGTCCTTAACTGCCTGAAGAAATTAACCCAGTACTCTCAATTTACTTGTTCTGTTTAAAACAAATTTTCATAGAGTCCCTGAAAAGATTTTTTGACTATTAGTGTGTAATAACTTAAATCTGCGGCCTGTAAATGCATCTGTGAGCATTTTATTATAACTGAGTGAAATGCAGAGTGACTTAAACTGATTATCTTTCAGGTGATTAACAGATAGAAACTTCCACACAGCAAAAGGGCTGATAGAAGAGTGCGACACACATAGATTTGACAGAAATATTACCACCACTTTCTATTTCTAAAATCAGCTATAGTTGTCATCTGGTCTGATTTAACAGAAGCTTACAGAGCTGCGAGAGGCTGAGTGGACTTCAAACGCCTCGGCGGTTCAGGGCTTTCCATTCAAACGTGGCCAGAGAAAACGTTTTGGACCGTGCCACAAAGGAATCCCTATTACTCCACAATGCCATTATTATTCAGCGCCTGCAACGTGAAATGAATAAAATTTAACTACAAAGGAGTTGAAGCGGGAAATAAAAAGAGGGAGAAGAAAAAGAAGTGACACAAAGAAGCCGGATTAAGCCATGGGTCATCGCTGGTCAAGATAGAAGCGCGGCCCCTGAGAGGTTTGGTCACAGCAGCTTTTATAACAAGCTGCAAAGAAAAGAGCCAAAAGGAGCGGGCGAGACTTTGAACTCCAATAAACCTCCAGCAGGTTGTCACACATCACCACTGTGAGCCAATATGGATGAGCAAGGATGTAAAAAAGAGAGAGAGAGATACCGATACACAGATCGATTGGACCAATAGCCAAAGAAAAATAAGAAAGAGATGAGTTTTGCTATATTGATGTATTAATATGCATACACTGGCAGATACTACGAGCAAACATTAGAAACGAGCAGGAAGTGTGTGTCCGCAAACAGCTGAAAAATGACATCTCTGAGTGAATCATACACAAATTGTTTCAAGCTGCATCTGCACAGGGAGAGCAAATCTGATTTTAAACCCTTTGTGGCGCATCACAGCTCTTTTCATTGCTGCCTAAACAGAACAAATATCTCTCTCTGGGGTTTATGGCTGCCTCCGCACACACACACACACACAGAGAGAGAGACACACACACACTCCGCACTTCATAGTACTTAGAATCAATGCCTTGCCATATGTAGCCTCAAAATACTTTTGTTTGTGTAATGATTGTCTGAGAGGGGGTCAATTGGGCCAAGGCTTCTCAAGGGGGTCACTATTGTGCAACCTGCACACCCGGTGACTGCAAAACAAGTATATTGAAATGATGACAATCCATCGTAGACATACAACTGCATTTTTGGTCACTCTAAACAAAGGTGAATTTTAGGACAAAATCAAAGATAAGACATCGAAACAGTGGTCTAATCCGCAATCAATGGGTGACTTCATCCACTTACGTTGTAGCCTATAGGCTATGAGTAAGTATTAGTGGATGTAAATAAACCATTTTTTTTATAAATGTGTGGATACAGAGTGCAGTGCCTGCAGTGTCATATATTTTGGGCTGCATGCACACGGTGCACCATCCTGACACACATTATGCCACAAGTCATCTGCTGTGTGCTGCTGGTATGTGTCCAGCTTTGTCCACTGTTGAACTGTAAGGTTTAGGATGGAAAACAGATATACAATTACCACTACAATGTAATCCTAGCCTGACAACGTCAGACTCAATTCTGTTCAGAATGTGAGTCTGAAACTGATCCATTGGGTTCTGATTATGGGGCGTGTTTCAACCGAACCAGGAAAAAAAATGCCTCTTCGGCCACAAGGCCTGAAACACAGATTAAATATGCCACACATACCAACAGGCACCAGCACACAGATAACAGAGTTTCGAGACACACAGTACTGAGGGAGGGAGTACGCAGCGCACACACTTTGTTTCAAGAGACACACACAGATAAACACCCCTATACATATACACATATCTGAAGGCAAATGTAGCACAAGAAGCCCATTGAGAGCTACATCAAAGTCATAAACCAGGTGAAGATGACCACAGACATGAGATAGAAAAAGCCAAATAAGGGCAGTGTGGGGTTAGCTGTCTTCCTTCCGCAGGGTGGTGGCCAGAAAGCTGTAGCACCAAGAGGCTATGGACATAGCTTGTGTGCCAACGATGGGCGGACTGAGTCTAAATCCACATTACTGCCCCAACAGTTTAGACCAATCAGATAGTCGCACATTCTCATTATAAAACTCTGTGTAACAGTTAGTAAGGTACCCTTTTTCTATGAGGTGGTTGCAGCTAACTGTGATTTCTGAACAGATAAAGGTTCATGTACATGCTCGCTCTTTCATTACTGTCATATTAAATAGTTAAAAGGATTTTAGTCTCCTCTCTTCTATTCTACAAAACAAACGCGCCCCAACATGATCCATCCCACAGTTTTGTATATGAACTGAGTCTTTTCAATCTGTATATCATTTGTTCTTTTGTTTTTTAATTGTAACTCTTAATTTTTCTTTCAGCATTATTTCCAACTAGCATCACACAGCCTAGGTCAACATCAGGTGGGATAATGGGATTGATCTGGGGCCCCTTTCGGGAGGCTTCCTTCCAAGATGTCATTGCAACTTGCCCGTTGACTTTATGTTTATAATTGAGGTCACAATGAGTGGTCGTGGCACACTGGAGTGCATTATATTGACAGTCGTTTTCTTATATTCTGGCACTGCCATGTATGTTAATTGGGTGGAAACACGTCTTAATATAATGTACCCTAGTTCAAAGTGAATGCAGTCTACAACCTCTATAATCCAGATAATGTATATTTAATGAATATGTCTGTCTATTTAATGAATAATTCAAAGTATTTAATTTGATATGTTTACTGTACTTTTCTAGTAAAAATACATTTAACAAGCAGGAACATTTAGGTCAGGGCTATGGAATATTAAATCATTCAGCCTTTCTACCCGCTGGTGTGCATAAGTTACATGTTATTATTTTCTTTTTAAAATATGTTATCCATATTAAATGATATGATAAATGATTATTTTTTATTGAATCAATGAAGATATAGAGAATGTGAACTGCTCACGAGTGTCTGGCTGCAGCTGCACTGTGAGGACCGGAAATCTATCAAAATAAAAGTATTATCAGAGGCAACCATTTATATGGATCAAAAGAGCTGGACAGAATCATTTCTATGATGTTGTTTAAATCATTTATTCATAGTTATCAAGTAGCCCGCTTACAGTGATCATTTGGGGTCTTTTCCATACATAAAAATGCTAGCCACCATTAGCCTAACTACGCCAACAACGCTGAAAATTAAGTTACCCAAAGGTCCAACAGTCGTTTTTTCCACCTTAATAAACGGGGCAATATACAGTGGACATGCAACATTCTTGTGAATAAAGACTATTTCTGTTGTTTTGTATGGCGAAAAGTTGTCACGTAAACTTTTACTCCTCATGGACTCGTCTTCTGCTTCGCGCAACTCTCGAACTGCTAGCCTTATCAGTTCATATAGGTGAAATGGGTAGGGGTAAAAAGTAACCGGGCTTGGCAGAGTGAGATACTATTTCTATTTCTGCGTTTAACATCGTTCTGTATTCTATAACATGAGATCAAGTTTCTTTTTACACCATGACTTAAATGTCTAGTATTTGCAAATGTCTTTCTTTGGTGCTCTCCGATAGTATATATCAGTAAACATGAAAATATTTTATTTTTTTTATGTTCATTTGTAGTTTTTGTTGACAATGTAAGAAATGTTTCTTATTGAAGTATTTTGTCTAAAAAAGATTAGATGAGTTCCTTTTCATTTCCTTCACACTTATATTGATGCAAAATCGATGTATAATCTGCTGGTCTATCTTTCAAAAACCCACGCTCAGTCAAATTCTAGATATAACAAACGGTTTTAATAGGTTTATGTAACTTTAGGGCCATGTTTCCTAAATAGATAAACCCCCGTTTTGTAAAAAGGTTTGGGTTTTAGTATTACATTGCATCCCTATTCAATATTTTAAACCCTCTTCTACTGAATTCCAAAAATGTCCTTTTACCTTGTCCTTCTCAGCATGCAGGGAGAATTACTCTGTACTTGTTGTGTGTGTAGTAACAGGTAAGCCATGTGTAGTAACAGGTAAGCCATGGGGGGATTTCATTAGGTAATGATATATAATCAATAAACCGAAACATCTACCTAGAGCTTGCTAACATTAGCTACCATAAACTACCTGTTACATCAGACCAAGTTAGGCTGCAGCAGCAAAGTCCCTTCTTATTAATTGTGCACAGGTGCATTTTTCTTATTTTGCTTATGATTTGGACTCTTTATATTTAACAGGAAAAAAAATGAATTGTTATGCCTCCACAACCAAAATTGAATGTATTTCCTACCTTATTTAACATTTGCAGAGACCTGTTTTATGTTTTGAGACCTACAACACTGGCTTTAGGCAAGATGGTAATTTGCAGACAGCAACTTTTAATACGAAAGCTCTGTAGATTATCCAGAAAAGTGGAACACTGTTTCCAAGAGGTTGAGGTTCTGCATGGGGTTGCACCAGCTATACATTCAAAGGTAGCCTCATTCTAATTTAAAACAAATGAATTAGTAATTTAACAACAGCAGAGGTTTTTTTCACAAATCAACAGAGCATATCTATCTTGTCAAATATCTTAGAAGACTGACAGAAAACTTGCGCTCTGTTCTTATAAATGTTGTTAAAAAACTATATGGCTGAAGGGAGGCTTATGAAGATTAAAAGGCAATGCATTTGAAAGTTTTTATATAGTAGAGTTTCTCAGCAGAAGGATTATAGTGCTGTTAAGTAAGGTGGTGGTCATTAGTTGTCAGGCTATTATTAGTTCATAGATTGTAAACAGGGGAATAATTATAACCATAATCTGATACAAAATATCAATGCATTTAATTGTGTCAAGATGTGACACATATGATACAGGCGGTGAGTTTCTCAGTGAATCAGTATTTTACATTTCTTTAGCAATGACACACTGTGTGTCTCCTCACAGAGGTCTCAAACTGCGCATCTAAACTCACTTGTAATTCCGGCGATGGTGCTGTGTTCCCCTCACTTTGCATTACATTACCCCATGTCACACTCATAAATGACCCTGCTGACCCCCCTGTTGTCTGCAGACCATAGCTTATGTTGTTGTTTTTCTTAGATGTTTCTGGCCTGAGCATAGCAACTTCCAGAAGTGTGTCTCCACATGCAGTAGCATACTTTGTCTTAACCTCTCTTCTGTCTGTGATTACAGGTAAGAGAATTATTGTACATTTGTTACATTACAAAGATGCCCTTTTGTATTGATTAGCACACATGCAGCATGTGGCATTTGAATCCCAGTACATTTAGATTTACAACTCTTTCCTGTGTTGTAACGGTTTAATGTTGACTTTGTATTGTAGCCTCTTTTAACCAGCACGGCCTGGTGTCTTTCAAAGACTAAAACAGGCTCACAGTATCAAAATAATGGTATCATATGAACTAACAGACATAAAGAAATCTTTATGTCATGACATGGCTCTAAAGTTGGGGTGTAGGTCCCTTCACCTCTGGTCTCAAAATAGCTGAATGTGCAAGCCTCCCCTTTACAGACCAGCCCTTTGGAATAACACCATGCAGGTTGTGGCCCAAACAGTTAATGTCATACAGTATAAATGTGCTATTTTTGCCTATTGTATTTGTATATTTCTACATACTGGGGTCCCTAAACAGTGTTGAAACTGCAAAAATGTGGTTTCACTAGTAAAGCTGGGGCTCATGTGGATTCAATGATCTAAATTGTATTTATGTGTGATGATCGTAGTAGCCATTTTATTGTAGAGAGAGCCTAGACATAATCACAGCCTCATGAAACTTTACAACCACGAAATAGAGACCTAGAGCACTCAGATGCTTTCTAGGTGTATTATCAGACAAACACCAATGAAAAGTGCAATTCTTGCATAAATCTCATAAATCTTCATCCGTTTCCTGAAATGAGAAAACTAGAGCATATTTGAAAGCTCCCTCTTTGAAATGACCTGTGATTGGCCAAAGAGATTCATTTGGTTTTCTCTCACAGCACTTGAATTACTATATGCTTAAACGTTATTATGAAATTGTTTGCCCAATTATGCCAGCTTTAAGTGTTGTGCTATGTTGCAGCTGCATTGTGAATGCAAGCACTTGCTGTTGTCGCTAATTGTATTTAATTACTTGGTGTTGTCTACAATCATTGTGTGTTTTAGGCTGTTAATCCACGGAGCAATGTTTTTGCCATTGATCTACTTCCTGTGTACGAGAAGTAACCTCCTTGATGTTATGAGGGGCATCTCTCTTACTGACTGCACTGGTCATCTCATCCAGATAAGATGATGCAACACAATAGTAACGCAGAGCTGTGAGCGCACAACCACTGCTTGTCTGTTACATTTGTGAGACATTTATGGTATGTGTTTATTATTTTTATATGAGTTGTGAATTAACAGAAGATTGTGGTTTATTTAGCGCTTTTTCTAGGCACCCAAAGCGCTTTACATTGAGTCCATTATTCATTCACTTCAGTCACACTCTGGTGATGGTAAGCTACAGTAGTAGTGGCTACAGACTGACCGAGACGTGGCTGCCATTTCGCGCCTACGGCCTCTCCACCACACCAATCATTCAATCATTCATACCCATTCATACCCAAGGGGTAACACTGGAGGCAATGCGGGTAAAGTGTCTTGCCTAAGGACACAATGACAGGTATTGCAGGAAGCGGGGCTCGAATCGCCAACCCTCCGGTTATGAGACGACCATACTACCACTGCGCCACTGTCGCCCCTAAATGCTGCGAGCAGCGACCTGGGATCGACCAAAGGATCACTCGCTTCATGCTGCCCAATGGCACCAACATCACCATGGATGGAACTGCTCCTTACAAAGTGGTCGCAGTAGTTTCCGTTGCCCAACTCAACCACATCCCTCTGGACATCAGCCAGCTGATTACATAAGCTATTCTCCCTGTTCTTAAGAGAACCGTATCATGATTATCATAACTTGTGTAAATATTGGTTAAAAGTGCATATTATGGGGCTGTTAATAAGTTAAAGTGGCATGAATGATACAGTTTTTTTGAGAACAGTACCTGTTTGACCTGCGGTATGACAACAGCAGTGTCCTGCATCGGAGCAGCAGGGATACCAGCTACAGGAGCAGTGACCACTATGTTTGTTTTGATGGCAGTTGGTTTACCTGAGAAGGAAGCCTCCATTCTGGTGGTTATTGAATGGATCCTGTACGTTTAATCCGTTGTTCAGAAACTGAATGAAATGGAACTAGATAAGTGTACTCAGAAAGATTGCAGATCTTCACCAAGCATTTATTCCTCAACTTTCCAAAACGAGATATGAATCTCAGTCATTTGTCTGTCCCCTCGCAATTACTGGTATATAAATATATATATATCTATATATATACAAATATATATATACAAATATATATATATATATACACAAATATATATATCATCAAATCAAATCAAAATTAATTAATTCATCCCAGAGGGGAAATTCAGTTATTCTGCTGACTCTTGAATCAGACAGCCTGACGGCTGTAGGAGCGAAGGATCTCTTGAATCTCTCCGTCCTGCAACGGAGAGAGAGGAGCCGTCGACTGCTGCCTCTCTGATCCACGAAGGTGCTGCGCAGCGGATGATCCGGGCGGATGACCCGGGCACTGTCAGGATGTTCGATGGTCTCGAACATCCTGACAGTGCATCTCTCCACCACCTCCTCCAGTGTGTCCAGCCTGGATCCAATCACAGATCCAGCTCTTTTGACCAGTCTTGAGTTGCATTCACATGCAAAGAAACAGTTTGTTTTTAGATAACGTCTCTCCTCTCCAACTTAATTCTCTCATCTAAAGTCACTAATCACACTGTAAACAAGGACTGACAAACAGAAAGAAAATGATTTAACCCACACTGTTTTAAGGATATGCACTGGCTCCATGAGAACCTCAGAAAATACAGCCGTTACCTATTATTTTTAGCGCTAAAAACGAAATGCATGCTAACATGTTAATTAAGATGGTAATCATGTTGACCATCAGCATGATAGCATTTTCACTGTCAGCATGTTAGCATGCAAAGACAAGAGAAGACAGAGGAAAGTATCATCAGCATAAGTACAGTAAAGAACAAAACAGAACTACCAGCCTGGTTGTGGTTGTCAACTCAGCAAATATAGAGATGTTAAAATAAGGTGACACACTGTGATATGAGGTTTTATGGCCCACATATCACCCACTGCTAAGCTCAAAGACGAGAGCTTCAGTGCCTGAAGAGAGCAGGAGACTGAAGAGAATCCCGCTGAGGAAAAAACACAGCTCACACGTGAGCAGGTGATGGATGAATGGATGGATGTAAGAGAGTATCATGTTGCCATGGATTCAGTGAGACATTCTCAGGGCTAAAAATTGAGCCATGTCTTTTCCATTTTTCTACTCTTCATCTTTATCTTCCTTCCTTATGTCTCCTTTTCTCTCACTCTGCTTCCTTCCTCTATCCATCCTTTCTTCCCTCTCATTACCTGATCAATTCATATATTTCCTGAACTATTTCATTCCCACCATGCCTATATCATCTTTTCATCTTCTCTTTCCCTCCTCTCTTTAATTTAGTTTCTTTCTTTCTTCATCTATTTACTCCATCCATTCCCTGTCTGTGTTTTCTGCCTCTGAATTCTTCATACTTCCCTTTCCTTCTCTCCTCCATCATCAGTTTTTTCTTTTTCTGGTCTCATCTTCTCTCAGAGGCTCAGTTTTGTTCTGCACAATATAATAAAGCCATCAGGCAGTGAGTCATCCTGCTGCTGTGGGACCGGGGACAGAGGGTTTGGCTGAGTTGTGTCTTGTGTAAATGTTTGAGTGAGACCTCAGTACCTCTGCTGAAAGTCAAATCTCAGCTGAGAGCCGCAGTGTTCCCACAGAGAGCCGTGGGTCAAAGAGCACAGGGAGCATTCTGTTAGACTATAGTCTAGCTAATCCCATGAAACTATTAATGAAAATGAATAACTGTTAAAGCCTCTGCTTAATCAGGGGTGGCAAAGTACACTTAACAAAAAAATTATGCAATATCCAGTATGTGTTGCTTTTGGCTCAATCATCTCAGTGTAGCAGGTCAATATTTTAACCCATCTGTGACTACAATTAAAATGTTTCATTTCATTTGGTTCTCTGGGCTTTCTTGATCACAGATCTGAACAAATGTTCAAAATCAGTTGAACTGTTAGGCTGAAAGGTGAGTTCTTTCTATCATTTTGTTCTTTGGGCACATGGAACTACTGTTATGAACACTATATTTAAGGAAAACGCACAAGTGATAAACCTTATCATACTAAATATGGTCTTTTGACACAAAGGGGTTAAAATCCTCCACACTCTATGTGCTAGATGAGAAGAGAGTAAGGTAAGTGTAGCACTGTGGATTTTTTTAAATGTATTTAAGATGTGAACTCAGATTCCAGTGTTTTCAAATTCCACTTCCTCCCTCTGCCTTTAAACATTCAACACTCTGTATGAAGCTCAAAAGGGGAAAAATTCCCTCTGACTTCCAAGTAGTGTGTGTGCGTGTGTGCGTGTGTGTGTATGTGTGTGTGTGTTTGTTTAAGGGGTAAATCTCCACTG
>CAFUXE010000401.1:500351-516634 GCA_903364295.1 Serranus cabrilla
GACATTTTTGCATGAGCGTCAACCTAATTTGCTCCTTTCTGCAGCCTGCCCCTAGCGGCCAGTCGATGAATTACAGTTTTTGGCACTTCCGCATAGGCTTCACTGCCCCGTGACGGAGGTTGCCGCTTGGTCCAAACACACACACCCACATACACTCACAAACGCAAGCACACATGTGCTTATCCACCACCCACCACCTACTCGTCTTCTCTTTGAAGAAAAAAGTGATGATACTTAAGTACTTCTTATGAACGGGTATGTATTATTTTTTTATTTAAAAATTTTTTGATTGATGTTGATGGTTCATTAGTTACTACACCAGATTTCTTAATAACGAAACCCATCTTTTTCATCTTGTATGAACAAGAAACATGTTTTCCATAATAAAGGATTGAAGACACCAACTTAACACAGCTGAATTTTTTCCAAAGAAACAAGTCATAGTCAACAATGTCTTTGTGAACTGGAAGGTCAGAGGGTTAAACAGGTGTGAATGTTCAAGACAGATATTTCAGAAACTGTAGAAAATGAAGTGCAAGGTCCAATAAGAAATGAAAATGGAGAAAATGTAACTTTTCAAATGGGAAGCCAGTGAGGGACCATCTCTACAGTACCAGCATCTCACAAGGGTTTATTCTGTGTGAGCGTATTTCCTCAGTAGTGTACAGTAACGACAATCAGAGGCTAATTTCTAATGTTTAAGTTATTTAACTGTAATTAATTTCCACCCTGAGGCACCTTTACCAAGAAGCATAAATCCAGCTTCAGCAGTAAAGGGGGCTGCTGAGAGGTTTGGGATGACCTCTCAGTAGGGGTAAAACTGCTGACTTGCGGTAAAGGTACTGGAACCAATCAGCTATCACACTGACAATGATTTAGCCTAGAGGGGTAGAAGCAAATATTTGTGGGGTTCTGGTGAAGCAAGGGGATATCTAGATAATGGACATCGATTCCTGTGTGCTGGCCATTGTTCACAGCCTGACTATCAACTTATTTTTGAGACGGACAAAATTTGGTGTCTTCCTTCCAAGATTTAAATTTTTTAAATCTGTAGATATAAATATCTTTGTTTGAGTGCAGACATATCTAAAGAAAATTTTTAAAAATAAATAAAAAGCTAAAACCTTACCAGACAAAAGCCAGTGAGTTCCATGATTGCCCTTCAATCAATTTGTTGCACCTCTTCTGCTTTTCACATGAAAAGTTTACCTGAATTTGACAAAAGCCCACTCAAACGTTACAAGACAAAACTACTCAGACTGCAAATGGAAACAAGGCAACCAGAGATGGCAAACTTCACCCCACAGCGCCCTCTGTTGGCCAAAGGATTTATATGCAGCGGACACACAGACAGACAGACACCGCCGCCCAAAACAATACTTTGCTCCCACTCCCTGGGGTGAAGAACAAGAACACTACAAAAATACCAAAATCATGTCCTATTGTCTACAGGTTCTGTATTAATATGTAGAAAGCTGTTTATCTAGATTATCAGGATACAAAGTTGTATGTAGAAATCTGCACAACATGTTCCTCAATGCATCGATTCCTGGCTTGTAACTGGTCAATGTTAGCCTGGGTGCAGGTCTGGCACTGCTCCGTTGAGGAGCTTCTATGCAATGTATAAAAAATACATGACCGCCATGACCAATGAAATTGTCAGGATGGGCTTTACACGATGATGGAAAGATGAGCGACAGTCACGTGACTAAAGAGCGCTTGGGTTTGTGTACAACGAACACTGCTGCCGCTGGAGAGGAGAGGAGTTCATTGTGGTTTCACTTTTGGTCGCACTTATGGAGGACCAGGTGAAGGAGGCGACTGAGACGGACATCACACAACTCGGCATGCACGAGGAGTTGGACATTACGAGCGCCGTCGGCAGCCCGGAATCCTGGCTGAACATACGTCACATCTTACGTTGCTCCGATTGGTTATCGATCTATCCAATAGAGCGAAGAGGCATTTTTTTCCTGGTTTGGTTGAAACACGCCCCTGATCACAGCCCAATGGATCAGTTTCAGACTCACATTCTGAACGGAACTGAGTCTGACGTCGTCAGGCTAGGTCAATGTAACAAAAGGTAACAAAACTCCAACCTGGTGCAGATGAAAGAGTAATAACCCTCAAACCTCCTGGGGAAATCAGAGCACTGACTAAATCTGAAATTTGCTCACGATGGTGGATGAAGAAGTGGAGAAAACCATATCAGTGGAAGCTGACTGGTGAGGCAGCAGAGAGCAGCAGAGGAGGGAAGAAGCAGAAAAAAGAGTTGATAAGAAGCAGCGAAGCTGCACTTCTCCTCCTCTTATCGACTGACGACCAGCCGGTGTTCCTCATCGGCTCAGTTGTGACGCAGAGAAATGAAGTCTCCCTTGACACTTTTGAGCAAGCACAAATCTTATCTCAGGCGAGGAACGATATGGCCTCCATGTGAACTCTTCCACTGCTGCCAACATATAATCATCCGTCAAACAGCAGAAAAGAAAGGAATGGATGTTTTTGTTCACCTTTTTGTTTTTGAATCATTCTACACGGAGAACGATGACCTTATGTTTCTTCAACCCTGTTTGTATATTGTCTGTTTTTGTTTTTTGCAGATATACCAGACCTAAACAAACCATCTACAATCATAACCATGACATTTTGTTATTTTTCAGTCTCCTAGAGCAACTTATTAGAAGTGCAGTAGTAATAAAACAAAGGTCACAGCTGACTCAGAGAATAACAGCTTGTAGAGGAAGTGGGAGATGAGATGAAAAGCTTATTTCATAAAAATGTATACCTGAGATATTTAAACATTTAGAGGGGTCACTGAAGCATGACCCCTTTAATACCTTTAATGGTATTTTATAGAAAGAATATTGTTTCAGTGAAAAGAAATTCAAAAAATAACATTGGCCAACAGAAAGAAATGTACTTTATTAACTGCATTAGTTTACAGTTCTCTGTGACAGCAGGAAGAGGAACCAGCGCACATCCAGAGTCCACGTGTGATTCATGAAAAGTTCGTATCAAGCCAATCACAGTGTAAGAATGATTGTTCCTTGATTGTTTCTTTAGTCACCTTTATTAGCAAAGTGCACCGTTACAAATAACAGCAGATAGGAGATTCATGATTGAAATAGATATTTCCACCAGGTACAGACATGTGCAGCGACAGAGGTTTATGAAATAAAAGTAGACTTAAAGCTTTTATAGCTTTTTGGTTGCAGGACATAAACAATGTTTTAAAGTAAGTTAACCAAAAGAAGAGGAATTTATCAGAGGAAGAAATTAAAACGCTGACGTTCAACAGCGTCAACAGAACCAACGTGATTTGTTTGACAGCCTAAAAAGCTTCATCAAAGGAAATCAGTGCAGCGGTCAGCAGAGCAGCAGCGGACAAATCAAATTCCAGGAAAGGTTGGAATGATTAATTTATACATCCGCGATATGTATAGGCTAATAGTCTATATAATATAAAAATGACACTGATATAATAAAGAGATATTAATATTAGAACACTGAAAACTTATATTAAATTCTTAACATTTAGTAGCAATTCTGTCCCAGACAGACAGAGGTGTGTCTGTGTGTGGCAGCTCTTATTGGAAATGACAGCACACTTTCCTTCCAATCTCACATCAACATCACTACCCGCACAGCCTACTTCCATCTCCGCAACATCGACAGACTTCGCCCTTCCCTCACCCCCCACACTGCTGCCATCCTTGTCCACAGCCTCGTCACCTCCTGTCTGGACTATTGTAATTCTCTCGTCTTCGGCCTCCCTCAGAAGTCTCTCCATAAACTCCAACTGGTCCAAAACTCAGCCGCCCGCATCATCACAAGGACCCCCTCATACCACCACATCACCCCCGTCCTGCAGGACCTCCACTGGCTCCCCGTGAAACATCGCATCAACTACAAACTCCTCCTGTTCACATACATGGCCATCCATAACCTCGCCCGCCCTACCTGTCTGACCTCCTGCATGTAAACACCCCCACTCGCTCCCTCAGATCCTCCTCCTCCATCTACCTCTCCATGCCCCATG
Organism: Serranus cabrilla; assembly: GCA_903364295.1. Lineage (NCBI taxonomy): Eukaryota > Metazoa > Chordata > Actinopteri > Perciformes > Serranidae > Serranus > Serranus cabrilla. Next base: position 504,391 of record CAFUXE010000401.1, read on the forward strand.
CTCGCCTCAGCACTATGGGGAGCAGGGCTTTCAGTCGCTCTGCTCCCCAGCTCTGGGACACCCTACCTCCCGACCTCCGAAACTGTGACTCTCTCCCCATCTTCAAATCTAGACTCAAAACTCACCTGTTCCGGACTGCCTATTCCCTCTAACCATAACCACCCCTGCCTTATTTCTACTGTAACTTATGCCATGGTTAATTTTATTGTTTGATTTTAGACACTGGTTTTATTGTTTGTTTTTATGTCTATAACGTTTTTCTTGTGTAATTTTAACTTATTTCTGTAAAGGGTGAAATAAAAGGCGCTTCTAAATAAAATGTATTATTATTATTATTAGTATTAAATGACGCTCCGCCGGTGTACGTGCCGGATAACGGTGGTGTGTTAAATGTTTACCGGATAACAGCAAACATTTAATCGTCGAGGCTAGTAGCCTGTTTCAAGAATTATACAGTTGCAGGGTTTATTTGGTTTTAATGCTGTTTTAATGACAAATTATATAACATGCTTTGGTTTGTCACAATTTAACAAACAAACACCACAGAGTTCTATCCACTCCATCGATACAACAGCCTTATAACAATGATAGGACTCAGACATGAGGACTTGAGCTGAGATCTGACGTGAGATCTGATCGTACCCTCCGCTCACGTCCAAATTGATAAATGCCGGTCTTGCGTAGAAATAATTGCACGACCACTTTTCCGCCGTACGCTCGTTTCGTAAATGAGGGCCATTGTGTATGCTACTGAACAATGCGTATCTGTCTGATGTTTGATATCCTCCAATAACAGGGATCAGAGGGAAATTAATTAAAAGATAAAGAAGTGAAGTGTACTTTAAAACTTTAAACAACATAAATGTCATTATCTATGATGAACTTCAGTCTGAACAGTTCAGGAGGAACTAACTTTTAGGAATTTTAATTGTATCTTGTAAGGTGTGAAAGTCCTGACAGTGAAATTGGACTACAATCAGCCATCAATTGTACCGTCCCTTATTGAGAAACAGATTCAAACAGAAGACAAATCATGATGTTGTAGCATCACTGATCCTCGATCAGTGGAACCACTGAGTGACCTGTAAGACGAGCAAAACATAATAGGGTCATAACCTTGATTTGGAGACTCATTTCACATGTTTAAAAAAAGGTTAAACTTGCATAATATAGGACCTTTAATAAATGAAGTAATCTTGATTTGATTTGAAATATCTGTATTTAAAAAAACATATATTAAGAATGAATGCAGTTTTTTTTTTTTCTTTTTGTGTTCGGCAACTCACTCTGCCAAACAGTTTCCCCTTCAGTTTTTTCTTTTTACAATTTTTTTTACATAGAATTTAAATAAAGTAGCCTTAATTTTACATTCGGCAATATGATGCATATTTTTTCCATTTTAACATAGAATTCACTGTAAAAAAAAAATCTAGAATGTCCTTCATATTAATTTTCAGATTTCAACATCCATTTTTATGGTTAATATTTGTAATAAAACTAATTTGCTTTTTATGGCATTTGAACTTAATGTAGAACATGTAAAAAACAAACAAACAAACAAACAAGAAAAACCCTCCCCCAAAATATTATAGTTCATTTCAGTAAATACTTTTGACATATTCAAAAATATAGTCACACGGTTTGTATGTGGTCTGACTAACTGAGACAACTATATGGAGTCATGAAAGTGAATCCATGGGGGTGTTTAAATGTAGCCATACTTTCATTCACTATTATAGTGTCAAACTATTTACTCTGAATGACCTTTTAAACTGTAAAGATGAGTATGAGCACACACACAACTGAGCTGAGTATATTTGAGTCTACTTTACAGTAAATCCCTAAGAGTCACACACAACACCCACAAAAGTAAACGTAATCAAAGAAGACTGACACACTTCATCAGTTCGAAAATCCTCCACAATCCAAAGATAAACATGAAACCTCCAGTAATGATCATTTTTTCAGAATGAGCCACAGCAGCCATTACTGTAAACTGTGCTCGACTGATTCAAAAAGGCCTTTGGTGACGACAGTAAGGATGCAAACCCAACTTGTTGTGTCAAAAGTGTTTAGGAATAGAAATGGCCAAACCTTCATTGATGGTGCTTCTTAAAACGCTAAAAAAGGAGAATTCTATGATGGTTTTCTTTTATCTCCCATTACTTTGTGATGCAACTTAATAGCAATATATAATTTTCAAACTAATGGTTGGAGGTTGGAGATGACTATTGGGCCTGCTCAGTGACTTTGAGTTTCTGTCTACATCTGGTGTTTTCGTCTGACAACACAGCTCCTGTGGGAGGATTTAAATCATTTCACAGCATCTTCACCCAGGCTCACCTCAGTTTAACTTTCTCCCTGAAAACCTCCCCATTACTCTGCAGATACAGTCCAGTGACAGTGACAGAGGGAGCATGACGGAGGGGTGAAACCGCAAGAGAGGGCAGAAGGAGAGAGAGAGAGGAGATGGGGAAAAGATGGAGACACAGAGACGAGAGAAACATTGACTTTGACCCTGTGTCTGTGGCAGTCTTTAAAAGACAAGCAAACAAACAAAATCACCAATATTAAACGACTTATCATAGCCAGAAACTGTGAAAAAACAAGTTATTGTCAAATTTTCACATTTACAACAGTTCTTGAATGAAAGATAAATGAAAAAACACTTAACACTTAAAGTGACATTTATTCAAAAATCATGTTATTTTACATGTCTTATTTAAAATTTCTTTAGAAATAAATAATTTGCACCAACCAGATCCTGTACAAATTATTGCATTCAGCTCCCATTCATGTAACTGTGAAGCCATGAATGACTTGGCTGAGACCAACAGTCACGTAGCAAAGATTCTGTGAAATTTTGACAGAGCAGGCTGAGAGGAAGAGAGTGGAAGTAGAGGTTGTAAAAATGGAAATAGTTCAATATGTATAGCATTTCTCTTTAAAATCCTGGAAGTCTGCTTTTCCTCAACCTCAGACCACCACAAAGAAAGTGCTGCATGATGTTCTGAGGATTTATCTACTGTTGAAACTGCAGGGACGTATGCTTTCCCAACTTCCAGGAAATACTCCTCTGCATTGTGAGTATTATTCGGTTTTGCCTGGCAGGGCGAGCCGCTCTGTAAACTGTGAAATATTCACAGCAACAAGATGGATGGAAACATCCTCAAAATTCATCTCTGCAGGTGCAGACTTGTGTCAAAGGCAGAAAATCTGTTCAGAGACACCCAGCCCTGCAGGAAGACACAGTTTCTAGAACATGTAAGCCTGTTCGTCTGCTTTCTATTACATTTAAATTGTCCATCGCAATAACTTTCATACACTTTAATTTCTTCTGGAAACAACTGGTACACCTCATGATTCTCATTAACTCGTGTTTAACTGATTTAAGATCTTCTGCTGCTGCTCTACCTCAGAGTCACTTTAAGGATAGGCCGCTTTCCTAAATTGTGTTACAGCCTCCTTCGATATAAAAAAGATTTCCTTCCAGCTCACTTTTGATGTTTTAAAACTCCACTGTTACTTTATTTGGGTGCAAAAACAAAAATCTGTGTTCCTATAAACTGATTACCTGCAGGAGTGTGTAGCACACTGAAAATGTGTGAATGTATAGCAATTCCCTCTGCACATTCTGCACATACAGATACAGAGCAGAACTGACAAACACACCCACTGTGCATAGCCAGAAGAAAACTCACGCACACACACACACACACACACACACAGCAGCTGCTATAATATCCAGTTCTATCAGGTTAGAGCAGGAATCAGATAATGACTTCTATCAAACAGCCCTCCAGAGTCAAATAAAACATCCTCGTCTTCCTCCACAAGTAGTTCGCAGCCTATCTATGTGTGTGTGTGTGTGAATGCAGAAATAAACCACAGTCAGTCCAACTGCAGCTTACGTAGGAGGATTTGTAGCAGCATAAAATGTACTGGATTTTGTGTCACCGTGTATCCAGAGTGTGTGGGTGTGTGTGTGTGGGCAGCTGTGTCCTGACAGAAAGCCTTTAGCCTTCATGATCCGATGACCTGAGACGTCGCTACTGCTGCTCATATATCGTCTCCTCAGCAGGACAGACAAGGAGAGGACAGACTGTGTGTGTGTGCGGGGAAAGTATAAACTAATGCTGGATTACTTGTGACACACAGTAACTCGTCTGCACTGAAACAACTGTGGTGAGTGAGTGATCGCAGCATGAGAAAGGGGCAGTGAAGGTTTTCCATTCTGTTGGCGTTCCAGATGTTTGTCTTGCTCTCTCAACTTTCAGGACATTTCATTACAAGTTTTTCCTGGCTAATTGACAAGATAAAGCTTCATTATCTGTGATTATTTATTTATTTATTTACTATAAGTACACTGAAACAAAAGACTTTGCTGCTTGTAGAATAAACTTTAGTGATGACACACAATCCCCAAAAATTACTGAAAAAAAGTAAAAATAAATAAATAAATAAAAACGTTGCCAAACACTCATCATGTGTGAGTGTGTGTGTGTGTGTGTGTGCGTGTGTATAATAACTATAACTGCTTTTTATTTTAATAGTGTTAGTGTTTGGTAACTTTTGCTGCCAGATTTTTACAGATTTCTTTTCCAATGTATTTTTACATTTATTTTTTTTATAATAGTTTTACTATTAAAAACTGTTGCAAGTTGCCTTCATTTTACATTCAGCAATATTATGTCTATTTTTACATATATAGCATTAACTGTATTTTAACATTCGAAACCATTAAGCTTAGCAAATAATTTGTCCCATTATATTCATTTACAGATTTCAACATCCATTTCATTTATATTTGTAACCAAAGTTGTTTTTTTTTGCATTTGTAATTAATATATAAAAAAGAAAAAGAAAAGCCCTGTTAAATAACACAGCAAAATTCATTAATTACCTCCGCCAAGGAGGTCATGTTTTGGACTGATTTGGATGAAGTTTTCGTAAAATGTGTGTATTGGGACAAGGAACAGGTGGTGATCATTGATCCGGAACACCATCTGGAATTTATATTGCGAATTTAAATTATTGCGTCAGTGACCATATTGCCTTCACTAACTGTGGCCATCTAGTGGATAAAATATTTCAATGCCAGTGTGCTCCCAAAATACATGCTTTGGATATATACAAAGGTGCACACTCACAGAACACAAAAGCAGGAGTGGAGTTGTGCACTTACTGTTTGAGGGAGTTATGACATTAAGGGGTTCTCAGTGTCAGTTCAATCACATTTTTGCCTCCGCAGGAAAAAAAATCGGTTTCATTTCCACATGATGAGGTATACAGGCATGATAAAAGATAACTCAGTGGGAATAACTTCAAATTAAATTTCTGTTTAAAAAAAACTGCCAGGTTTTGTCGGATAGATAAGCTCATCTGCAGAGAATAGAAAGCAGCACATTAGAATGCAAACGACATCAAAGTTTATGCCCCTGCTTTTCACAGCGAGCACTTTCACTGTCCGGTGACTCTGTGACAACGTCTGTGTTTTGTCTAGTAGCATATTTATGGAAGGTAAGTAGCCATCATCCCACTCCATTACACTCACACAGCTTTTATTCTGCTCAGGTGCCCTGGGTTTCAACCAGGATTTGTCCTGACTCAGCCAGCTGTCCTTCAGCCGTCCTGCTGAGACTAAATGTGACATGGGATGGGACCCCATCTGTTGGAGGAACGGATCATGCAGTAAAAGGACCAAGAAGTGCTGAGACAATGAGAGGAAAATGGTGACAGGCAAAATCATTGTGTCACGTGTTTGTGGGCAAAGGAAAGTGGTTTGCATGTCATTTTTGTTGTTGTTGTTTTTATTGTTCAAATGTGTTAGCATTATATTCCATATTACGTACTGTATTTCATGTGATTTCAGAGACATGTAGTTTAAGACAGTCGCTTGTTCATTAGATTCATAAAGATTTATCTTTATCTGAATCTATGGTTGCCTGTATGTTGTTTTTATCCTATTTAAATCAATATATTTCATCATGTAGCCTGGACCTGAATAAAACATTGACTATTGTTAAAATAATTCTGCCATAATTTAGAATTGAAGGAAGGAGATCGGAGTCAGCTCAGGATGCAAACAAGATGTTTTAATCTTGTACAAGAGGAGCATTCAAAATGCAACATGCAGATCTGTTACATAGTGAAGACTCAAATGTTCAAGGAAAACGCATGTTATTTATCTATGTCTGTGGGTGTGATGTCACCCTGCCCTTCTGTACTTAACCTAATCACTCACAAGGAAGTGATAACGGTGAGTATATATTCAATACCTTGAGTGAGGAACAATACTTTTACATGTGTCAATGAAATAATACAAAGAGGTCATAGTTCACAAGTCACATGAATTACATTTAAGTACATAATTTCCGTAACAACTATGTTTACATACAAACTCTTATTCCATGATTATTTAATATATAATGATAATCTAGATTTTATATGGGCCATGTAAACAGCATATTCTGTGTGTTACATTTTCTGAAGACATATGCCAATATTATTTGGGTTTTCGTTTCACCCTTTGAAAATGGAATGCATTTAGAATACATATCTACATTTTATTTTATAGCAAACCAATTACCTAACTATCAGTTTGCAAGGCTGAAGTAGCAGTCTAACATAAAAGAAAGAGAAGCACACCTACTTTTAAACATTATGAAAGACTTGGAAATCAACAGATTTTTGGAAACAACAACATTCTCAGGATGGTGGTTGATGAAAGAAGTAAGCAGTGCTTGTGCGGACCAACATGTTCACTGATGGTGGAAAACTTTTGATTCAAAGAAGCAACATGGTTAAAGCAGCGTCATTTCACTTCTTCCATATCTAGACGTGATAAACAAAACCTTACTGTATGTTAATTGGAATATGGATGGCTGCATGTAAGCAGGGATATAAGTGGAATGTTATTTTTTATTATCAATATAAACAGCTTAGTAGGATATTGTATTCCCTATAAAAAGCCAAGAAAATTGGAATTCTGCTGCATGTAAAGGTTTTGAATGTTTAAATAGAACCCACATGCCTGCAAATGCATTAAACCCAATTTCTGATATTCATGCTAAGACACACCAGTCACCAAATCAGTGCTTTCTGGTTCAGCATAAAACCACAATACTTTCAATACAAGGAAGCTGCTAAGAGTCATTCAGGTGTAAAAGTGCTAATTTCGAATCATAAAAATCCTTTCTTAGACATCAGTGGTTCCCATAAAAAAATTAAACCACTCCACTCTATTTCAGTGTGTGACCTTTAGATAAAATTTCATGAGTGGTGTGATTGTCTATTTCCTGATGTCAGAAAGCAGAAAAGTTCTATTTCACTCAGTTTCAAAAGACTAAACTTCCATTAAGTCATATACGGATTTTGGGAGAGCTATTAGCTGCCTTATCTGGTCCACTTTGAGACTGGAGAAGTGATTTAAGTGGAGAAAGAAAGAAGCTTTGTAGTTACTTGCAGACGCTGGCCTTGGGAAAGGCACATTTATCAACACTGCCAGACTAACTGGATGGACTTTTATAACAGCATCAACAACAACTACAAACATTGCTCTGGTCTCCACATTTAAATGGGAGACATTTGGTGCATGCTCATTAAAGCATATAGAGTGAGTGAAATATCTGACTGGCTCTGGCTGGTTTCAAGGCTTTTATTAAGTGTCCAAATGAAATATTGGAGGTTAAACACCAAATCCTGTTTGTTTTTGGACATAAAGTCCCGACTGATGTCAGCTGGATCAGACTGACTCTGAGCCAAACACAATATTTGTCACCATCTTGTAAAGCAGTCGACACCAACAGCCTCTTAGGCGAAATCCCAGACATCACTTGGAATTGCCTGTCAATCATGTTTCCCCGAATTCACAATGACAGCGCTTGTTGAACCCGGGAATCTGTCCAAAATCTACTTCTACCACTCTGACTCGGCAAGTCGAGGTTTGTGAATGTATTCTACATTTGGCGGGTGCCAAAGGTCTCAAAATCACTGTGACCCCATTTATTCAGAACGTGTAGCTGAGAAGGATAAATTATTGAATTTTCAACAGTGCGGTGGGATCAGTTGTGCTTATTTAACCAGAAACACAGTTTGGCATGTTCCCCAACTGTCCAGTAAATTTACATAAATATCAATATAATAATTTTGCATATTATTATTGCATAAAATCACACCATCACCTACGTCTACTCTCTTTAACTTTACAGCTCGCTGCAAATCTTTCTCTTAAGTTTAATCATTTTAACTGCAAATTTTAGTTTGCCGTCAAATCTACGTATAAAACACCAAACATTGTCTGGTTTCACCCCATCACGTGTGAGAATTGGCTGCTTTTGTAGTAAACACGATATCTTTAGGATTTTTAATATTATAACAGCACAGGTGGGTATGATGACAGATAGCGCTTTGAGTGTCCTTACTTTTACTTTACAACACTTTAAAGACCCAAATGTATATATGGTTAGTCTTTATACGTACTACGCATGAGTTAACCTTGTGAACACCATCTCCTGGATGTGGTTTGTGGCCCTGAGGCTGAAACACTCCGCTGCACTTGTGTGCTCGGACTAAAGGACTGACATCCATTCAGTTCTCCATTGAGATGGAAATTGACATTTTCCGTGCAAGCCTTTGACAGATGTCTGTGTGAATGCTATTAAAAGTGTATTAAAGACTGTCCTCGGAATCGGAGGAAATGAGAATCCATGCTATTTAGAAATACTGGAGACTGCTTTTAAAAAATTGACTGACACAAAAATGGAGGAAATTTGGGTACTTTTAAGGGATAATAGGTAACTCAGCTGACAATATGATTACACTTTTACAATCTGTGTCCTCTACGCTTTACAGCCACTTGAAGGGGAATTTGGAATTATTTCTAACACTGTTTGAAAAAGGATATGCAGTATTTTTGGGCAAATATGAAACGGAACGTCTTCGTCATTACCGTGAATGTCTCCCACCAGATATTCACATCAATGAAGGGGAAATATAAAATACATCACATTGAGATTCCATTCATGTCTTTTTTCCAGCTCCATCCTATCATTCTCCTCACGCTTCCTTCTGTCCTTAAATCCTTTTTCCTTCATTTGTCCTAGCCCCAATTTTTAATTCCTTCACCCCTCCATCCTCTCCTCTCTCCTTCCCCACATTAATAATGACAGCAGATTCAGTTTCCGTAACCTCACACTTGGGGTGCTCAACCTTTCCTCTCAAAGAGATATACAAGCTACTTCCATGCATGGAGGTTAATTGAGGTGCTGTGAGGGATCACTGAATGCTGACTCGTGTGGTCACCCCTGGGCGTCAGGGTTACAGCAAGCACGCCTGATAACTCTCTGCAGCTGTAAACACAGATAGTCACTGTGATAGCATCTTGCTTTTACATGAACGTTTTCAAGCCATTTCACTGATGCAGAGCCACTCACAACGAGGGGAAGAAGAGGGAGAAGCAACGGCAGACCCACAGCCTCTGGGCCATATCAATATTTAATGTCAAGTTCAATATTCAATGTATGTTGCCTGCCAAAAGCTTCATAATCAAGGCATGCTGCGTTTAGGAAAAGATGCTTGGTGATTTCTTTTTGTGTTTCTGCTGTGTAAAAAGTAATTTCTTATATTTTTCCCTTACCAGAGAAAATGTTGGTCCACAACAACAGTCTTAGGACGCTTTCACAACCCAAAGTTTAGTCAGTTTCAATCGAACTCTTACGGTTTGTTTGGTCGCTTGTGAACGCTCCAGTCGAACTCCAAGACCACTTGCAAGACTCAGTCCGTTTCCAAACGAACTCTAGTACGCTTAGATTGCATTGTGAATGTAATCAAACCAAATTAAAGGACATTAATCAAAACTGCAGGGGATTGTGGCTCCTATAGTATAAAAATGAAACTGATGTCCTTCAGTTTCACTCTATATGCTGCCACTGAGCTAAAGCTAATTCCTCATTGCAGAATTATCAATGTATTGCTAAAAATAATGCAATGTTTAACTCTGTGATGGAAGCATATTGTGGTTGAAGCATCAAGGCTGGTCTTCTCTGATTACACAGCTGTCTGATAGCAGCACGTCGGATACAATGAATCAGCTCATTATCGTTCCGAGCATTAATTTTCAAATTTGTTTTTGGCGGAACATCGGAGCAGGATTACGGCCAGTATAATCAAAGGTACTCGGGATGTGTTCACCACCAACTTTCCACCCAATAAGAATAAAATGCAACTATAATCCAGCCCTCCGCCTTCCCACACGCCCCTCCACAAATCTTTTTTTAAAATTATTCGGCCCGGTTAAATTTCTGCACTGTGAACACAAACCAGACTAAATACAAATCGAACTAAAGTATAAATTTCACTTTGATTCGGACTAACTAAACGGACCTGGGTTGTGAAAGCGCCCTTATAGAGCAAAGTTACATTATCATGTATGTCAATTTGTCTTCTGTGGTTCTGTGCAAATCTCCTCAAATGTAAAGATTTGCTTTGTCATTGTAACCTCTAAGTCTTCTGGGAAGTCGATTGGCAATTTTCTACAATTTAAATAACAACAATTAATACACTTAATCAATGTAACTAACAGATAAATAATATAAAGCAACAAAAGCCAGATTCAAAAAATGTAAGTGTTGCTTCTATGTTGATGATATTCACCTCAGCCTCTGTTTGTCACCAGAATTACAGTTAAACTACAAATGTCACACCAATACTGGAAACTGCTATGAACCTGTTATTTAAACACTTTTTTTTAGCGTTCATGCTGTTTCCACATTTTGATTTAAAGCTCATGAACACGAATTCCCAGCTTCCCACTGGGATCCTCTGAGGAGGACATGATTTCACTATTGGCCTTGACAAAGGTCTATGCTTTCCCAGTGTCATTCTGTATGTTATTATGTATAGTATGTGGATAAAAGTGAATCCACAGTGGGGGAAGCACACCTCTGGGAACAGCAGTTCTCGTTTGTTTTTTTTCTAATCATAAGAGTTGCATTACCCCTTGGGTTACTTCTCAGCAGAGCAGCGGTCATGCCCAAATCTCTGGTGTCTATGCCTGCCTTGAAATGTTTAACATCCACGACTTTTTATTGGTGAAGGAGGCCGGTGTGATTCTGATTCTATACCATTGTTTTAATATACCAACACAGCCTCCGCCTGCAGCCTCCCACAGCTCATTAAGGATTCAGGAGGGGAGAGGTTTTATCGCTAGCCCGGCCTTGAGTATATCACACCCACACAGTGTGCACACCCCCTTTCTTGCCTCACACTTTATCCAATCACACTTAAGCATGATGTTGTTGTCCATTAGCGTTGACTGGCTTTGCTGACGCTGGCAGAAAAATTGTAGCATTTCTCTCTCTCCGTCTCTCTCTCTCTCTCTCTCTCTTATTCGCTCCCTCTCTCACTCTTTCACACACACATACCCTCATGATGCCCTCCCTATTACCCTTGAGAAATTCATTAGCAGATCACAGTGGATCACTGCAACGCAGGACAGGATACAGAGGAAGACACATCCCCAGAAGCAGGAAGTAGTTGGTGGTGGAGAGAAAATGCTTTTGATGACTTGCATCATTTGGTTATGATTTTTAAAATAAAATAAAAAATACTCTTACAAGGCCTCCATAAAATGTCTACTGAGCAAGAAGGTGTTGACTTTGAAATGTGGATATGTCTAAAGAATAAGAACTCTGTTCTGTTTTACAATGTGATGTGATTTTTGAAATGTGAAAAGTAGGTATTACCTTATTAAACATGTCATAAGTTGCATACATTTCTCAAACAGAAATGGGAATATTGGACAATAGATCACTTTGGTTACATACAACCTTGATTCTGAACAGAATGTAATCATCTGCAAATCCCTTTTGACCTATACATTCAATTGAATGCAGTGCAAAGAAAAGCTATTGACTGTTGTAAATATATTATCTGAATTATGAGTTTTGAACATTTGAGGCAGGAATGAAACTGCAAAGTTTAGTGTATGTTCGTGCTACTGAAGTAAAGATCTGTGGCTAAGAGATGGAGGAAAAATGGCAAAACATCCTGAAGTATATGTATGAATGCAAGTACAAGTAAAACAAACACATTTTCTTTCTACAATAGTCTGAAAAAAGAGGTTATGAAAGCAATACAGCCCAGTGCATGGACAAACACTGTCTCCCCTAGTGTCTCAACATAAAGTATCAGTGCCTCAAACAGAGTAACTTTCCAACTCTGCTCTTCCTGAGCCATTCTGATC
>CAFUXE010000401.1:556479-584818 GCA_903364295.1 Serranus cabrilla
ATCCAAAATTTCAGGTCGATTCGACTAACGGTCAGCGAGATACGTGAGCCACAAGGTCACAGACATTCCTTGCATTACAGATGGATGAGCTCAGTCAACACTAAAGCAAAAATGCAATCTCACCCCAGCAACTGTCAAAAAACCACATTATCGTAACTGGACAGGACAATGATAAGTTGGCTGCATGCGAATATTAGAATATTCACATTCACATATGTTCATTGGGTAAGTATTCAGTTTTCAGTTTCAGTTTTGGGATTTGCATATTTGGGGTTATTTGTTTTTTTGTTTTTTTTTTGGCAAAATATAGGCTATTAATAAAGGTGAACTTCATGTTAGTACTGTATTTATACTTTTTAATATTATATAAATATATCAAACGTGGGAATACCAACTCATCTTGGGCGCCTGATGTTCCTGTCTCATTCACAGCAGTAAAGTTAATGCTTTATTTCACATTGGCCTATGACAGAAGACACAGTGATGTGTGTGAACACTTTAAATTGAGCAATGACTAAACAATAATTCAACCAAAAGACTATTTTGAAAATTCAATCACCAAATCTCTGTAGCTCAAAAACATTGTATTTGGGAGACCTACAAGCTATGCAACAGTATGTGCTTTGAATTTCCAATGCTCTGTTGCATGATCACCTCTGGCAGTCCTATGCCTAAAAATATGACCAATCAATAGACATCATAACAACAACGTTTATACGTATGCCAGAAGAAGCATTATTCCGGTTTATAAACATGAACAACAGGATAATGGCTAAAACATTATCAACATCATCATTTTGAAGTTATGATGCTCTCCTCCTGTAATGGTGCAATGGCCGCAAAAGATGACAGGATTGGTTGGTGCGGTGGCTGCACTGCTACTAGTGGTTGAACGTGTGCTGGCAGCAGTGCAGGCTGTGCAGACCCTGCTCGCATTTTCATGCTCTCCGCATAATCAGGATGGTACTTCTTCAAATGATCAAACAGATTTGTTGTGGTGCCGGTTTTTGAGGGCACCAACCGCCGACATACACTGCAGATTAGGTTAATTTTGCTACACACCACCATATCCAGACCACCGCCAGACAACCAACTTTGAGTAACTTTACTTCTCAACAATAGCCTAATCTTCGGAGGATAACTCCATGTCATGGCTGACATCTATTTCGCTACCCTCAGCCCTTCTTTTAGCTTCATGTTTGGTCATTCTATTTACTTCTCCGGCAATTTACAAACTGAAGTGGAGCAGGAAAAGGTCGGATTTTCTCGCGGCCACTTATTGCAATCATATAATCGCCCAGCCCTACATGCCGGTTAAGGAAAATCATTGATAGATGACTTAAAGGAGACAGAAAGTCGTCTGTAAAGGTGTAAAGGTTTTCAATCTGGTCTACAGTATATTCCCAATGCACACTGAAACAAAAGGTCAGAGTTTACATGTTTTTCCATCCTGACTCAGTTTCTGGATGTGAAAATGTATTTTTTTAAAAAACAGCTTGGAGAGAACCGAGGGCCAATATTGAGATTTTCAGATTTAGCCGGCTTGGTGGACATGGTGTAAGAGAGGGAGAGAGAGTGTGAGCCGAAGAGAAAGACAGACAGAATAATAAATGATTCAGCCGCAGTCACAGCCTCTGACTTGAAAGGCTTTGATAGCTTTGTCGCCGACTCTCCCCGGCCCACCCATGTTTCTGTACAGTTCATGTGGGTGCTGTGGGTGAGCTGCTGACTACACAGTGCTGCAGAGGCACTGCATGTTAGGTGGAAGGTGTGTAATATACTGTGATGACACACGGCTAACACCGCAGCCTTTGTTATCCAAGGCCATTGTTAGACTGCACAAAAGACTGTTACTCACATTCACACAGATAGAGGTCACTGAGGGTCACAGGCTGAAGGAAACATGGAGTGTGTGTGTGTGTGTGTGTGATGGGACCAGAGCCCTGCAGGAGCAACATATCCACGATATCATTTAATTATCTGACTTCACTTAACCCTATAACCCTATAACCCTTTATGTTCATACAAAATCATGAAAAATGGTTAAACACTTTACAATAACTTCAAACAGGAAATAACAACGACCATATTTTACAGACACGGCTACAGTAAATATCTGTAGTTAAAATTATAATCAAATATTAAAATCTGTCGAAAAACAAAAAGCATATATATATATTTTTTTCATTTAATATGATGGTGTTTGGCAAGTTTTACTTCCATACTTTACACAGTTTTTTTTAAGAATTCTTTTTCCATTACATTTAAAGTTTTACAGTAAAAAACAAACAGAAAGTAGCCTTAATTATACATTCAGCAATGTAAACTCTTGCTGTGAGGCAAGAGGGTTGTCGGTTCGATCCCAGCCTGCGGCCCTATTTTTAACAGTGAGCAATGGGATTATGTTGATACCAAACTCCCATTCACATCACTTTGTTAACTGTATTCAAAACAGTCATGGGTGACTGAGCTACAGCTGCTGTCCAACAGTTATCATCATTAAGCATAAATGTAGAAATAGACTAAATAGATATATTCCGAGCTGTTACTCTGGTCTCTAGAAGCTAGTTCTCATCAAAATAAATCGAGCCACTTTTCTCTTCCAGATGTCACAGTTTGTTACAACATGTGTTGTCTGATCTGATTTCCATTTCTCTTCTGTAAGTCTGTTCTTTGTATTGTGCTGTTCTTGTGTGTATCATCACCGTGCACTGAATGTTATTACCACAGTCTCTTGGCTTGTTTCCTGCATTCATTTTCTTTCATGCTCCAGTAATGCCATGTTATATTGTGCTGTGTCACTTCAGTAGAAAAGTATTGTATTGCATGGCAATAACACTGCAGCTCTTCCAAGGCTTCTAGCAACAATGATTCATGAAAGTTGACTTGTACTGTTTCCTGCGACTGCCTCTGAGAGGTTAATAAATCAGGAGAGGCATGGGGAGACGAGGACCGCGCCCTCCGAGCCTCGCTGAGGTTACGACTCCGTCTAGCTGATAATTGCACAGTTTAACCGGCGGGGCATGTTCTGGATAATTGGAAGCGCTTGCCTGCTAAACGATGGCAGCTAAGCAGCAAGGTAATTCTTGCAATGTATTCTTCAAGGTGTAATCACTTTCATCTCATTTTCTGAGGTGTGCGCACCGGCTTGTTGTTTTCACCGAGGATCGTGTAGACACAAGTAAATATGCCTTGGGCAAACACCGGGATGACATGGTGGTTTATCTTCACCAGATCTAAGTCCCGGTGGGATTATGATGTCTGTCGGCTCTGGCTCTACTGAGTCATTAAAACAAGGAATTTCAGAAGTCACGCTTATGTATCCTAAGGACATACACTGAGCATTCACAGTGTTTATACACACAACAAGATGTGAATTCAGGTCATACAGGCACAAGAAAGCCAAATATTTACACCACAGAAATTAAGTTGATATCCCTATGGAAAGCGCCAGCAAATGACTGCTTTAAGATGTCACGACATACTTAAAAACGAAGCAGCGTGGAGCCCTGTCGTCAGTCCCGCTAAAGTACTGGCTTGAAACTCCATGTTTTGTTGGATGATGATAGGCCACGTAAAACCAGAGATAAGGTCAAATATATTCCAGAACTCATCCTCATTTTACAACTTATGTGAGATATTAAATGTGGATCCAGTAAGTCAAAGTGAAAAAAATAGGTCATATAGCTAAGATTGTTCTGAAAACATTTTTTATACGATATATATAAGTAGAATAAAAAGGATTCAGAAACAGACAAAATAGCCCCAAACTCCAAACGGTTGAGATGCACACTGCTGGTCTTTAGGGACCTGACAAACATCCCTCTGCATGATTTTCCTGCAGTCTGAGATTTAAATCTTTCATCTTAACCACCCTCAGTAACTGTGTGATGGAGAAAAAGTATGCCTGTAGTGTCTTGTGTATTGTGATGACTGCTGAGCCTACTTTCCTTCAAACCTGCCTCATTTACTTCAGTTACTGACTTCACACATGCAGAGAGAGCTTTCAGAGAAGCCCCAGAGGAGCCTGAACCTGTTGCATTAAGTGTGTGTAGGTGGAGAGAGCAGCAGCACCAACATAATAAAACCTGTGAATTTTTTCTGTCAAGAGAACTAGATGAAACCCCAAACCTGTCTTCCGCCCGCATATCATTCTGGTCTACTTCCTGCGCACGTGTTTTTAGAAAATATTCTCTATATACTTCTACACTTCTTTAAAGGCTTCGGAGAACACACTGTTATATTCTGACACCAAAGCCAGAAGTTCGCGTTTGAGCTTTTGATTGCTGCAACTTTTTCTGCTGCTAAAGTTTCTGGAAAACATCTGGGGAACAATGTCACAGTGTCTAAATTTGGTCAGTTATCTAAGGGAGTCATTCACAGCTTACATTTTAGCAGAGAAAACTAACTTCAATTATTTATCCACTGAAATATCTTTGCCTTCAATGAACTCACCAGAAGCAACTCAAATTTACTGGATTACTTTCACTTGGACAGTGTTTATGTTAATATCCACCATTAGTAAAAGCTGACTCCAGAAACATAAAAAAAATGATGACAAATAACTATGACAGTTGACTTTTTCACAAAAACAACAAAAAAGCCAAACACTCGCTTGTGCTTCTTTCCTTCATTTTGTTGACATTATATTGGCTTTTAGATAGTGTTTTTTACTATTTACTGACCTTTTAAAAAATAAATGATTCATTGACTAAGACCTGTAACAAAATCTGTGGATAACTCGGACATAAAAGAACATTAAAGCCCTAAAACACTTTGTTTTTTAATATTTTCAGGCAGTCAAATGAAAGATGTTTGAAGCTCTTTTTATTGTTTCAAATGGGAAAGATAAACATGGTTTATCATGGTTAAATTCTACAAAAATCTAGTAAATCTTTAAAAAAAATGTGGCTCCAATGTCTGTTTTATTTTGTGTTTAGAAGAACAGCACTGTCCAAAGGTCTTCCACAGCTGTAATTTCCAATCTGAGTTTTGTCCCATTCTCATTCTGTGCTGGCAGGTCTGACTTAAATTGACTTGTCCTTTCGTGTGAAGATAAGTCTGCTGAGGCTTGTATCAGTTCGTCACATTGTTCACCTGCCCCTGTTATGTCAGATAAAAGAGACAGGAAATGACCTCACATCCCATCTATCTATGAATCCAGCTGCAACATTTTTATCTCCACCTGCCAAAGAGAGGCTGCAACCCCCCCACCAAAAAAACAAAAGGCACATTGAACTATAAGAGAGAACTGCTTTTTCTCTAAAGGGAGCCAAATGTCCTCAAAATACAAAACAAATCATTAAACACACCCCTTCTTATCCACAATCTTTTACAAGATCGAGTTGAGGTATAAGGGCTGAAGTTGAATTGCTTTGCCAAGTCCCTCACCACCACCGACTCTGCCCCCTTCAGCGGTTTCAATCCAGGTGCTCGAGGAATCACAGCAAACCACTCTGTAAATCTCATCTGTCATGTTAGTGCCAGAGCTGATCTGTCAGAGGCATCGAGGGCCTCTGATCCGTTTTCCCTGTGAAGCCTTTCGCTCCTGCTGGGATGCAGCAGAGCGTGTCATTACCGTAAATAAAGACGCTCTGCCATCCAGATAAATTAACAGGGTGTTACTGTTGAAATAAAAAATAATCCTACTGGGAGGCAAAGAAGTATGACTGTGACTGGTCCAGTAGTTCCCAAAGCAATATGGCTTTCAGAAAATGTTTTCTGTCCAACCATGTAGTTCACTGCACTTATCCTCTGTAGAAGTAAATCTCTGGGCTGAGGGGACTGAGTTAGATGACTCAACCGTCCACTTTGGCAGGTTTGTCTGTTTCTGACCGTCTTTAGGGATTTTGAAACTCTTCTGATGATCTAACATATTCTTGCTCATTGGGCTTTTTAGACACGTTCGTGAGTCTGTCTTAACCTGCAAATCTGCTTCTGTTGGTCTCTGTATGCATCTTTAGCATTGAATTTTTAATTTCCATTCATGCCATGACAAAAGAAATTTATACATTTTCTTTTTAAATTCAACTAAGTGACGACCTTTCATCACATTTACTTTGGAAATGTGGGTGTGGCAATTTAAGTTGTTTGGAAAATGTAAGAAACAAATTATATACATTTAATATTTTCAAAGAAGAAGGAGGTACAGCGACAACTGCTACTAGCACAGGTTTCCTGCTAGCTCTGTGGGCTCTCACTAAAGGGACTCAGTATACACGTCACAGAAGAGGGGATCAATGGTGATGTTATTCACCCTAATGCAAGCAGGCTAAGGAAAAAATCTACAAACACAGGGACAGACAAGGTCAATGGAAATAGCTCAGGTGAAAGAAAAAGAAACCCTCTCAAAGTGCCTCATTGATTTACAGGCTGGCTTATTAAGGAAAACAACAAATTAATTCAGAACAGCAAACAACTGGCATACAACTGACAAAGACACGCTTAAAGAACTGGCTGGCTGTAATCATTTGAGTTCTTGATTTCAAAGTTATACTCACTCTGTCACCAGTCAACCAGTTACCAGATTGCCCAGGAGGCAATGACTGAACTTAACATGCAAATATTTGAAATGTGCCTATTTTTTTTTAAGATCAGATGTGTTTCCAGTAGCTAGCATACAGTAAGAGCAGTAAGAGCTGCGCTTGCACTTGATTTTAAAGCATCCAGTGAGGACACATCATACACAGATGTTGACAGGCAAAAATGCAAAGGGCTTCACACGCCCTTAACCAACTCAGAATTTGCAAAGGGTTTGGCTGTCATGAAAGACATCCTGCGTGAACTTCAGAGTTTGTCTCTCAAGTTGCAGGGAAGAGAAATGACACTTGTGGATTCAAATCTCTGCATCAAACAAACTATCAATGTCTTAACAGCCATGAAGACATCTGGTGGGAAATCAATGAATAAAGCTGCACGGTGTGTCTCATCAGGCTGTTTAATAGATGTGTAGCTGAAAGCTTGTTTTTATGAAACTGTGGCAACCAGTAAAACCAAGTGCTTAATCAAGAGTCAAACATGGTCCAGAAGCTCAAGGCTCTTGATAAGCGCTTGGCCAGCTGAGCTAGCCGCCTTGGCTTTTTATGGTGAACAAGTAGTACACAGCATAGCTAAATAATTAGAGGAAACAGCCAGGGAGGCTGAGGAGCAGTTAAGAGACTGAATACTGCAGGCTGCATCAAAGGGCAAAACACTAGAAAGGCTATGCGTTGCAAAGTGTACTTTCCTCCCCACATCTGCTGGAAGTGAGAGAGAAATGGTAACAGATTGACGACGGGAGACTGTCTTCACTTATGTTTGTGGACCTAAATGGCCCCCCTTTGGACAAATTTGATCCAGTGCCATGAGAACCTGGATTAAAGCAGGACATCGTCTCTCCTCTTGGATATGAGGGGAGCAACAAAAAGAAGCCAAAACAACGCCTCTGTGGTCCATTCTGTTTTAACGTAGGACTATATATTTCAATATCTAACCTGAGTTCTGTGAGTGAATTGTGATTGACTTGCTGTGCATAAGGTGAAAAGTTTTACAGTGTTACACATTAAGTGTGCATGTGTCAGGTGGGAAATTGACTTTTTAAAAATGTGCTCATACCAGCCAATGATACATAAAGGTTAAAATTTACCAGCTACCCAATAGTTTGTATCAGTATTTGGCTGGTGGCTGGTGCTTATTTCCGACCGTGTGCGCTTGTGTGGAAGATGCGCAAGTGTGTCGATTCTGTTGTGGAGTGGTGTAGTTGTGAGAGTGGCCTTATTGGTTTGACTTGCATCCGTGAAACCTGGAATATTGTGTATTGAGTCTGTTTAAGACTTCAGCATAATGTTGGAGCAGAGGGTATTACTCACACTCTAAAACGGTAAGGTTTAACCACAAAAACCACATCCTTGAGGTCAGACAGCCAGAGCCCTATCCTAAGGTTAGTAAAAAAGGCTTAAAAACTCTATTTCTCTACTTTGGGTCAGTTTGTCTGTTTATCAGCAGGATTATGGGAAACTGACTTGCCTAATTTTCAAGGAATTTTGTGGGAGGCTGTAGTATGGTCCAAGGAAGAACACTTTATATTTTGGAATGGGATGCCAGTCACGGGGCAGATACAGACGTTATTTTTCACTTTAGTTAACATTGCATGATCGGGCATTGCTTAAGGTCTGCACTCTACAAGTGCCCTTCTAGTTCAACTTTAAGAGACTGTATGTTCTACCAGATTCTATGAGATAGCGATGATTTATATAAAACTAATGGTTTGACTGATTTTTTTTTTTTACAACTTATGCCTAAGGGGGAATAAATAAAGAAATGTAAAAGATCCATTTAACAGTTTACCGCCCACTGCAGCGCCTGTGGAGCTCTCACATTATACAGAACTTTCATGGAAAGCTAGTATTATGAAGCACAATTTAATAGACATTTATTGATCGATTAGTCTCTTGTTTTAGGTCATTGGGGCTGTTATCAAAAAAGAGAGCCATGTCATAAAAACTGAACTGAAACCTTACAGTGTCTCTTTACATCTAAAGCTTCTCCAAAAAAAGACAATAGAGAAATCTCTGAAGTCCAAACCATCACAAAATCTGAAAATAAAAGATGTCAATACTTTTCTACCAAGTATATGCCTGGTTGTTCAAACTTACATAATATGTGCTGTAATGTTTATAATGTGTTCTTTACCATAAGCCCTTTACGACGAATGTGACAATGCCGTATTGTTACTCACCTATTGAGCAATGAAAAGGGTTCCTGATATCAGAAGCTCATATAGCAGATACATGCACAACCCAGTCGGCTCATTATTTTACACCAGCCTCATCTTCTTAGTTCCTTACTGTCAGTTCTGCCAAATCCACCAGCAGCTGCCTGCACAGTCTTCAACACCAGCACACTTAATCTGGGGGCCATTCTCTGCTGTGGCCTCTCATGCCTTTCATCCCCGACAGATATTATTTTGCCAGCTGGGTGACTGCCGTTTTAAATAAGGTAATTGTGGTTTTGATCCTTGGTTGTTAACATTTTGAGCTGCCCCTGGCTATCACAGCAATAAACCTAATTGTCCCTGCTGTGGAAATCTGGCAAAATCAACCCCTTTTAATTATATCAAGTGTTTAGTCACTGTGTGTGTATGTGTGTGTGTCAGTGTGTAAAGTGAGGACAAGCTGCTGCTTTCCAGAGAGCCAGGCCAGATCAATTGACTCAAGAAGGATCCAAAAAAAGAAAAAAAAACTTTGAGTGCATGAGTCTGTGTTTGGCAGCGTGTCTCTTTCGCCACCCTGGGCGAACTCCTGGACCCTTCCCATCTCAGCGTTCTTGGTCACTGCTGACTTTTAAAGACAGAGAGCTACATTTATGTCCCCAATCAGAAATGACAAGCAGATGGCCTGCTGCTGATCTATCGTACCACTGAAGCTCGTGCTGCTGTCAGCCCATCTTCACTTAGCTGTGATGAAGAGGAAATATGGGCTCGTTGCAAATCCTGCAGTCCAACAGGACTGGATGTAAATTCCCCACATATGAGTGACTCGGGCAGTTTAGGACAGGTCGTTATGGCTTTTGCTATTGACAGAATAGGATTTATGAAGCGATGGGTATTGGACCAAAGAGTAGTCAAAGACAGGAGGAGAGAATAAGAACAGGAAGAGGACAACTCAGGGTGCATAAAACACACACAATCAAGCTATCCGGAAAATGAGAGCATTCACAATGAGCAATCTAAGATGCCATATGAAGCTCTATAAACTCAAAAGAAATTGCTGCTTAGGGAGCGCTAAACCTCTTCAACCTGGAGACATTAAACATGCAATCATTCACACAGCTGATGCATGTGGGAAAAGGCAGCTTTATAAGACCTAAAATAAATTTAGGTGGACCATTTTCTAATACTCTGCACTTGTATTAAAGGGAAAAGCAATTGAAGGAAAGTGCTTTTGCTTATTATCTTTATTCAATCAGCCACTCAACAGCTGACTTTTTTAATATATTAAAAGACGGGCTCCATGAGATTAGTTAAGTTCATTATCTCCCTCTACAAAGAAGTATTTGTTTTTTTTTCTTAATGTGGTTGTATTATTCATGTTTATTACACACATTAAACACTAAAACCACTCAGAATCCAGATAAGGGACGCTGTGTAAATTGTAAATAAAAACTGAATTAATCAAATTATATTTATTGAAATAACAGATTATCATTCCAAACATAGAATACACTTTCTTTGTACAGTTTTCAACTGAATATATGTAAAAGGAAAAAAAAGAAGAAAAAAAAGCTTTGCTAATGAACTCATACTGTTTTATGTTTTACGCTCACCAACTGCCTCACAGAAATAAAATCCTGGATGCAAGCAAACTACCTTCAACTCAACTACGACAAATCAGATGTAATAATCATTGGTCCAAAATCCCTCACCAAAACCACCCACAACTTCCGCCTCAACCTGCACAACTCCTCTCTGACCCCCTCCCCACACACCAGGAACCTTGGATTCATTTTCGACAGCCACCTCACCTTCGAACAACACATAATCCAAGTGACCAAATCCGCCTTTTTCCACCTTAAAAATATTGCCCGTCTTCGTCCGTCCCTCTCCCTTCCTACTGCTGAAATACTAATCCATGCATTCATCACTTCCAAAATTGACTACTGCAATAGTGTCCTCTATGGTTCATCTCAGAAAGTCCTCAATAAACTCCAGTACATCCAGAACTCTGCTGCCCGTCTGCTCACCCACACCCGTTCACGAGACCACATTACCCCTGTCCTCCAGAACCTCCACTGGCTCCCCATCAAACAACGCATCCACTTCAAAGTCCTCCTCCTGACTCACAAAGCCCTCCACCACCAGGCCCCTTCCTACCTTTCTGACCTACTCCACTACCACAACCCTTCCCGCAAACTCCGTTCCTCTAACGCCAACCTCCTCTCTCTACCACCTCAAACCAAGCACCGAACCTGGGGAGACCGAGCATTTTCTGTAGCTGCTCCCACCCTCTGGAACTCTCTGCCTAAACACATCCGTGACTGCACTGACCTGCCCTCCTTCAAAAAACTCACAAAAACTCACCTCTTCATAACTGCCTTTCATCCATAACCGCTGTAACTTGCTCTTCATACTCCTATTCTTGTGTTGATATTCTTTTAATGTTTTAATTATTTTACCAGTTTGTAAATTTTAAATGTTTTACTACGTTCTTTTCTGATATTGTATGTTATCGTATGCTATTTCTGACCTGTAAAGTGTCTTTGAGTACCCTGAAAAGCGCTTGATAAATAAAATGTATTATTATTATTATGTACATTTCTGACAGTCTCCCAACTTTTTATAAGCAGGGTTGTAGAGATAGCTTATAATGATGTCATTTTACTCATATCTTACAGAAACATGTCCAAACCTGCATTAGCTTTTTAGGTGTAATGTGTTTTTAAGTATTTTCATATGATTGTGCATGTGACTCTTCACACCTGTATGCTGTGATGAAACAGGTGATTGTTTCATTCATGGCATGAAAATTAAAACCATTGGACAGCTCTCTTACTTACTGAGGAATTGGCAACACTGTTTTCTTCATTTAGATAGCCAGCTATGCTACCTTACTGGCTATCCTCAGTATTTTAAGACACAGAGGTGACTATAAAAATGTTTAAAAAATGCCAGTGAAGTCACTAACTTGATGATGAATAGCTGTAATGTCATAACTAAGATAACTGTGCTGGAAAACAAGGAAAGTGAGGTGCTGTTCTTAACCAGATTGGATTTTGTCTTCACAGGTGAATCTATTGAAATAAAACGATGCTGCTGTGTATGGCATGTAGGAGTTCTTTTTCGTTAGTTATACTCACAGTGTTTCATTTTGCCTCACATTAAAATGTCTCACATTTAACTGCAAATAAACTGGCTGGTTAAACTGGAGATTGACATGTTTTCAACTTTGATGGAAAGGTGTAGCATTTTAATCTTGAAATTAATACACTGCATTTTTCAGAATGTATTACTTAACATAGCTATATTTAACAGACACCACTCTATCGAAACTAATACAAATATTGAAGCAATAGTGGAATTTGGGATATGAGAGTGCCAGCTGTATTAGCAGTCATGTGAAAGATACAGAGGCATGTAAAGACAGGGAGTGAGAAAGAAGTGGTACACAGGTATGTGGAGAGAAGGCGGCCGACAGGTTTGATTGAGCAGAAGAAGAGAGAGGGTGAAAGAGCGGTAGATGGAAAAAAGTTCATTCGAAACAGAGACATAAACTGACAGGATGAGATTAGCTTCGGGGAGAGAAAGTGAGCGGCTGAGAGACCTTTTCCTTTCTTTGCTCACTCACTCTGGCAAAAAGTCAAACTCAGACTCCTTTAGATCTCTAACAAACCTCCCCCTCCTTCTTGATGATTCCCTGCGGATTAATAACAACCAGCAAGCCGAAGGAGTAAAAGCCTCCATCACGGGGAAACAGATGGCACTTAGAATTGAAGATAATTTAGCTGCTATTATATTGTGCAATAGATAAAATACAAAAAAAGGCAGCTAATGGTGAATAATTGCCCTGTGAAAGAAGAGCAAAGAATACTAATGAGGCAATTTTCTGTGTTTCTCAAGGGGAGACCTCCGCTGCTCTCAGAGACGTTCTGTAGACAAATCCAACAACTGAAATGCCTCAGTTCACTCCGAACACTTTCTTTCCATAAACGTGATGTCAGCTGCTGTAAACATGTCACCTCCCCATACAAAATGATTGCATGAATCAAAGTGGAGCCCATTACAGGTTACCAGAGGAGTTATGGATCACGTTAAGATCTTTGCTTACAAAAACCATTATGGATTTCAATGAGCAATGCATCTATATTTATGAAATATTGACTTATACATTTAAAGTGGACGCCCACTAAGAATATGCCACATAAAGCCTTTTGACATGATGTCAAAGTTTCCATTAAAAACAAATAAGCTGATGTGCTGTGAATGGTTGTACTGCAGATCATAACAGACATATTGACACCAGTTGAAAAGGACTTTTCATGTCAGGAAACCTTTAGACTGAGAAAATGCTTCAGATAGTGTTATCAAAAAGGTATTAACCAAATCAAAAGAGCCTTATAAAGGGGCACCTATCGTGCTATTATCATCTAACAGTGGGTTATCTTCATATTTTTGCTGAAGGAGGACCCACAGAAAGGATTAAAAGACAGAACAATCTGAGGTGACATGTCAGGCTTTCCCTGCCCTGATACTGATCACTCCTACCAGAAAGTCTATTATACCAAAATGCTTGTTCAAAGAAAAAACATGATGCCACTGATTGCCCCTTATGACACTGGAAAAGTTTTTTTCCAGAAATGTACTATACAGGGGGCATTATAGTTTTGTTTTTTACATTATTATTTAATTTCTTAATTGTCTTTAATGTTAAATCACTGTGAATTATTTGTATAAATACAAAAAAACACATATTGTTGAATGTATAATTAAGTCAAGAATTTATAAAAAATTAAAAAATAGAAATAAAAAAAATAAAAAAATGTAAAGCGGTTACAGAAGATGAATGAATGAATGAATAACTTATGGTTGTTCACTGTTATTTGTCAGTAAGGGTTTGGCAACTTTTGCTGCAGACTTTTTACCAATTAGTTAAGTTAGTTACAATCGAAGAGATATTTCATTTTAAGGTTTGTGACATTTCCCCTCTAAAACAGTGACAGTCCATGCTCCAGAATCCTTAACATTGTTGAATGTATGAATAGCAGAGAAAAGACAGAAAAGACATAGTGAGAGAAGGATGGACAAAAAGACTTTCTTTAGACAGAATTATAAACCGTATAACATATATTGAAGTGGCACCTACAGTAACTGAGGCGCTCAGACACAGTCAGCAATACTCAGATCACCAACCGCAACCACTAACACTGTGTGTGTGTGTGTGTGTGTGTGTGTGTGTGTGTCATGCGTAGGAAGCAGTGAAGCAGGAGCTGGAGCTCAGCCCGAGGCTTCGTCTGTGTGTCCTTGTGGATATCTTTCATCCTTCCTTATCTTGCTCTCCTTCTTCCCGTCCTTCATACCCCCAGCACCCCCACTCCTTAATACAAGATGGTACGATGAGCAAGTGTGCATTTGTACGTGTGTGTGTGTGTGTCTGTGTGTGTGTCGAAATGTGTCTCCTTCTGAATAGATCCTCAGTGTAAATGTGTTTATTTTTACTCATCAACACTGGCACACATGATTTTTACATATGTTGATCAGCTTTCCACACAGATATGTATGGAAGTAAGTGCACCAGTGGTTCATTAGGTTCCAAGAGCGGGAAATGAAAAAAAAATAATAATAAAAATACCAGAATCAGGATTAGATTTATAGCCAAGTAGGTTTTCAGTGAAAATAAATTTGCCTCGGTGTTGGTGCAATAGTCTAAAATGCAGAGAGAGTTGCCATAGAAATATATGACAAACGTGTTATAAAAATAAGTACAATATAACTTTTAAAATGAGAAAAGGGCAGAGTTGTGGTGCAGGATGTGCAAGTATATTTATAAATGGATAAACAAAAGTTCACAGTGTACATTTGCAATGTACATGGTTAATAAGCCAAGAAGTGAAATACAAATGTCTACAGGGGGGTAAGAGTGTCAGTGAGGGTCCTGGCCTTCTTTATGAAGCCAGCAGTAGAACGAGATATTTTCATGGCAAGCAGAAACCTCTAGTTCTGAAGAGTGAAGCCTTAAACCTGCATTCCTTCTCTTTCTCGGTCAACATTCGCATAATAGTCTTCATTTAGGAAACAAACGTACGGCAGAAAAATGGGCATATGATCATCTGGTCTCAGCTCGTGTACGCAATTCTGAGTCAGCTTGAGTCTTATAATTGTTATTAGGCTGTTGTGTTGATGCCTGGAGTGGATAAAACTGTGTGTGGTGTTTGATCGTTAAATAGGGACAAACCAAAGCATGTTATATCATTTATCATTAAAACATCATTAAAGATTAATGATGATTTATGACACCAGCAGCGCTTAATTTCCAATGCGAACGGCCAAACACACCTTTCTGGGACAGCACTGCTACTAAATGTAAATAATTTAATATAGAATACTATATAGGCTATTAGTGCTACGGCCCTCTAGTTGGCTCTGTGGTCTTTTCTGCCTGTTTTCCCCTCTGTGTGTGGGCTTCCCGATTCCTCTCCCTCTCCTGACAATCATCTCCACCTGGTTCCTCTGCCACAGCTGCCCCTCATTACCTCGTTCCCCTGCAGTTTATCTTCTACTGCTCTCCACTCGTTCAGCGCCAGAACGTTTTGGCTTCCCAAGTGGTATACTTGGTTGTGGCTCCTCTGATGATTGTTTCCTTCTCAGTTTTTTTTTTCCTGTTCTAATGTTTTTTTCCGTGTCTTGTTCCCAGGAGATTTCCTCGTTCCCGTACCTGCCAGTTTCCACCCGCTTCCTCATCCCCGGCTTCCTTTTCCCTGGATTACCTCCTGTGTCTTTACCCTGTCCCTGTTAGTCTTGGAGACAAATACAATTATTTTTGTTTTTTCTACCCACTGTCTGCGTTTGGGTCTTTCTGTGAAAGCTTAACAATTAGGCTATACCATGTATGTATAAATGAGATATTCAAACCTCACCAGGAATTTGATTGTTTGCTGCTGCACTGCTGAACACTGCAGTGACTTTCTAGGCTACCAAACAAATCCAGTTGATCCACTGGTTGTTGCATCCAGTTAGTAGCTTTTTGGATGCAGGACGTAAACGATGTTAAAAAAGTTTTGCAAAAGAAGAGGAATTTCTCAGAGGAGGAAATTGAAATGCTGACATCCAACAGGTGCAACAGAACCAACTGGATTTGTTTGGCAGCATTAAACGTCACTGCAGCGTTCAGCGTTGGTTTGTCACTATTTAACAAACATTACCAGTTTTATCCACTCCAGGCATCAATACAACAGCCTAAAACAATTAAAGACTTAGACATGGGGACTTTACACTGCTTCAAAATTACGTATACAAGCTGAGATCAGAAATAAGATCTGATCGTACCCTCACCGATCACGTCCAAATTGATGAATGCCGAGCCTTGCGCAGAAATGCTCGTACAACCACTTTTCTGCCGTAACTTCTTTTTGGAAATGAGGGCCACTGTGTTTCATTTCATTACTTTGACTCTTTTCACTTCATAAAAGTTAACTTGAGGACTAAGGAGGTGTCTAATAACATTGACCTTTAAGCTGATCCCTCCGATGATCTCTCTGGCTCCTGATCTGTTCATGTTGTGTCAGTTTCACTGCAGCCTGTCCATGACCCTGTGGTTCATTATCCCAGTGTTAAGCAGCCATAAGCTGGCAACTTTTGTTACTCAGTCAAAATGAGTTTCTGTATATAAAAACATCAGGTTTGCTTTTGGGCATCACACCATTTCAAATATTCACTTTGAAAACCCTTTTGAAAGAGTTTTCAATAGGGCTGGGCGATATGGCTTCAAATCAATATCACGATATATTGAGCAGTTCACCTCAATAACGATAAATGGAAAATGACGTCGGTTATTGTAGTAAATTCGGTATCTGTACATTTTATTGCCCCGGCCTAGTTTTCAGTGTAGAAAAGACTTTAGGTATAATTGTATCTTTCCTTCAACAAGCATTGCATTTCTCAGCACAAAATGGTCACAAAGTTGAAGCTATGGCACGGTAGAGGTTAGTGGATCAAGCTCATAAGCAAAAGGTTGCAACCTGGTCTAAAAAAAAACACATGTAAGAGGGGAAGACACAACAAATCTGACTGGTTTAAGGTGCAAAATGTGATGTGAGAACACTTTGAGCTGTACAATTAAACTGTACTTGTATAATTACCATCATTAATGCTCTTCCCTGACTTACAGAAAGGTTTTCTAAAATAAAGTACTGACAGTATATCAGCCTTCAAATCCCCACATGGCTGGATCACTAACATCTAACAACAGCAGGAGATCAGAGAGGAGTGATTACGGGTTGCTGTCTAGGGGAGAAAACAGCAAACTTCAGAGCTGTAGAACAAACAGAGATCAAGGAGTACATTGACAGTTCAGATTAGTGGCATTAGAGCAAGAACAAAGTCTTGTATTTTTTTTTTTTTAGATATTTATCAGGAACAAGATGCAATCGACATGGAACGTTACACCATCAGCTGCTGCTCCAGCATCTGACTTTAAGATACGGTTTACATCATCCTTCAAGAGAGGGGGAGTCGGTGTTTGTAGAGAAGATGCTGTCTGGCTCAGCCTTCAGATGGTAAATACTTCTGGCAATACATTCCAGGTGGTCAAAAATATGATCAAGAAAAAAATAAATATGTTTCAATATGTGGACAGTTTTTAACAATCATAATGTATGCTTGTTTAATAAATGTAGGCTACACTTGACGGTTCTGTCTGTCACTACCAGATGCTACAGTAGAGCCCAGACATGCAGTTTAGTAAACAGATAGAAACTTAAAGAGTGCACACATAATCATCAGCTCCAGCTGTTTGTGTCTCCTGACATCAGACTGATATCTGAAGGAGGGTGGTTAGCTCTTTAAGATTAGCCACCCTGCTACATTTTGGGGACAGACACTGCTCTGTCCACATGGTTTCACCTCTTGTAACCAGAAGTGAACAGAAGAAGACACACGCGCGCATACGCGCACACACACACCTTTGAGCCGAACATATGGACACACATATGGTGTTTTCCCATTGGCAACTTTGGCCGCTCCGAGTTAAACCATACCGTTGATGCAGAGTCACGCCCGAGATGGACCGTCGCTGGAATCAGACCAAAGTGTGACACCCCACCACTTTAAAAAGTGACGATGACAACCCGACATTTTCTTATTTTAATGCTTAATAATAAAACAACTTTTAATTAACAAAATAATGAGGGACTTTTAGAAGGTGAATATTTGACTGAAAATCAAATGTGTTTATCACGGAATTAGCAGCACTTTGTTAGTGGCTATTTTCTTCAATAAAAACAGGTCAAGTAATACTGCAGGGAGGGATATGCAATTGAGGGAAGTTTTATCGAGTCTGGTGTGCTGTGACTGAAAAACACCCGGGAAGCTTTTATGGTGAAGAATTTATAGGAAATTAAATGTTTGTTTACTGTTTTTCAGCTGTTGCTGTGAGCACTGGCCACAGCCGAGGATCAGCCTGCTGCTGATTTTAAATGTCATTGCATCATCAGTTAACAACACCCCTTCAAGCAGGTAGCTCTGTTGTAGTGGAGAGGTAAATCCGAGGCATACAGAGTCAAGCCGAGCCAGCACATGTATTTGGAAAAGGCCTCATACTTCTGTGATCCTGATCAGCGCTGGCTGACTGTAAACCTGCCACTGTGGGACAGGTGAGGCCAATTTGTCTGCTGGGATCCAACAGCAGGAGCTGTCACTCAAATAAATGCAGACAGGCAGGAAACACACACAGACACAGATGGCACAAACATACACACACAGATCATGTTGAGTTGTTGAGCATTTAGCAGGCATAACGTGACTGTCATCCTCTCTGGCAGAAGCTCAGATAAAAACTGAAAAATGTGAACAAATTTAATTATCTACGACTTTGAGTGTGTGTGCACGTTTTTGGCCCTTCAGTTTCTGTGTGTACCTGTGTGTCTGTGTGACAGTATGAAAACGCATGCTGCATCTGAAAAAAGTCCAATTAATCAAAAGTCTGCAAACAACAAATAGAAATGTAATACTTAAAATAAAGTGATTTTTTATAAAGATTTTTTATGCGACTTTACACAGATTTTACCATATTACTATATAATATACAGATCTCTTTTTTTAACATATACCTTTTCTCTAAATCACTATTGATGAAATCCAGATACAGTGGTGGAAAAAAGCATTTGCATTTGTGAAATATTGCATTAAGAATCACTCTTAGGTCTTTAAGTGCATTTCTTTTAATACAGTCACAGCCAGAATGCTAAAGAAATCCTAAAAAAAGCCATTAAAAACTTAAAATTGATTGGCGCCATAAAATACATAACAAATATTGAGTATTGGGTCATCTTGGTACCAGTGATCCACTAATGAAGGTCGTGGTTTTTATTAAAAGACACAATTTTTGTTGCCGTGCTTCGTGTCTATATAAAGCCAGCACATTTGAAAGTTCTTCAGAGACAAAAATGACTAAAACAAGGAACCTAACGCAGGAAACACGCCTGAAGATACAGATTTTCAGCCAGAAAGGAAGTGCAGATGCAGTCCTTCAGCAGTTTGAAACACTCAGCAGCAGAAGCTGAGCCGATGCGCACAGCTTCTATTTTTGCCGGACACCAGAGACGAAACGCAGCAATTCAGCACAAAATAAATAATTCCAAAATAAAACATCCTGTTAACTTCAAAATAAAATACAACATACTCACAGCAGATCATATTTCCCTTCAGTACACCTTAAAATGTCACAACGAGCGGAGACAGGCCCGAAGTCAGCGGGTCAGATGGACATTTTCAGGTATTTCACCCATTTGAAGCCATGGATGAAGAGGTTTTCATTGTGGAGGTCCAAAATAACAAGATTATATATGACCCTTCACATCCTTTTCATAAGGACAACACAGAGGTGTTGACTCCTCTGTTGGTCTCCTCCTACTCTGAATGGAAAGTTTTCGCTGTTTACATTAAATGCTGCGATATCGCGCGATGAATTCCACAAACGCAGCCGGTGGGGGTTGACGGACGGCGGAGGACGGACCACAGATGGAACGCAGCAAAGTCGGACCCGGTGGAATTCCCGTGTTAGAATGGCCAGCTCAATCCCCGGGCATGAGCCCCATTGAAAATATGTGGTGCATTATCAAAAGGTCTGTTTCAAAGCGTAAACCAAAGAATGTAGAAGAATTAAAGGCAATAATTCAAGAAGGGACTAGAAGAATGGGTCAAGATTACCCCTCAACAGTGTGAAAGGCTCGTGGTGAACATGCCAGCCAAGATTAGAGCTCTACTGCGTGCTAAAGGCAGGACTACTAAATATTCATTTGATGATGTGATGGTTTATGTATTTTTTGTTCAGTTCTGAACACATTCTCTGTTATTCGATGACTTTGATGCCGACAATGTTGAGAAATGGCATATTGAAACTGTCAAGAATTTTGTTCTGTTAGCTTTTCTTGTAAACAATAAACAAAATAATATATCATGTGTATGTGTACCTTTTGAAACACAAAAAAGATTTTTCCACAAATATTTCATGATAATATTTTTTTTCCACCACTGTAGATTAAAGAATGAGTACAATGTGGAAAGCAGTCATTATAAAATAAAAAATATGTATCTTTAAGTATTCACAGTCAATGGGGCCCAACTGCATGACATACAAAAATATGAGAATTATGAAGACAGCATAAACAACAGTAAAAAGGAAAAGGAGAAAGGAAATCAACTAATGGAAACAAAGACAGCATGAACAAAAGAAATAAAAAGAGGAACCCCGGCAGGCAGAAAATAAAGAACATTTGTAGAATTAGTACAATTAAGAAAGCACAAAAATACATAGAGATTAGAGAAAGAAGGAAAAGGAAGAGGAGTTTGTAGAAAACTAGAAGATGAACAATGGGTAGGACAGAAAGACAGAGTGAAAATGAAGAACATCACATTCCATAGCCGAGTCATTTCTCCTCTAATTATACAGTAATTGAGCTGAGCTGGACAGGATCATAATAAGACAATTAGCCTAATTTGTTTGAATTGAAAAGCCAATTAAAGTATTAGTGAGCAGTGTTGGGAAGTTCATCAGATTATATCTGCGTTACTAACCGGTGGGTCAGGAAGCCGAGGCTTTTGAACCGCACTGTACCATCAGCACAGGGAAACAAACATGGGATAATGCATGTCTTTATTGAAAATTCAGCTGATACGTGTTAAAAGGATTAGAGTTGGGAGAGACACAGCGCTGTCTTAGCCTCTTTGTTGAAAACTCAAGGCATGTAATCCGAGCGGATTGGTTTGACAGATGGTTTCAGTAAGATTCTCCTTTGGAGGCTTCGACACAGCGTTTGTCGATGGCATTAAAGTGTCGCGTATCTGCCTGTGCGGTTGAAGAGCTACTCCTATCTGAATAAACAGCCTCTATTATGACAAAAGAGTGGAAGAAACTGCATCTGAGCAATCACCAGTGGTACCGGCTGTGCTGGTGAAATGAGCTCTCTGCAAGCAGCAGACAAATTTATGTCGGGTGTGTGGGAATGTTTTGGTTATATGTAAATTCATATTTTAGAGATAGTCGGCCTATTGCTTTTGATAAGGGTCAGTCGGTGGAGAAGCAGTCGAGACGTCAATGTGTGAATAAATGTAAGAGTTGTATCCTGAGGGCAGGAATGTTTCAGCTGTTTGGTTTACGACTGTCTTTTATTGTTTTGGTACACTACATCTGTTGTTCATGTAAGCACTGGGGGGGACAATCTGTCTGATTTCCCGTTTCGATTACGATTATTGAGGTCCTGATTCAATTAACAATTGATTTTCGATTATTAACGATTCTTGATCAGAATGAAACATTATGTTTCTTGATGAAACATTAACCCAAAATACACCAAAAAGTTTTAAAAAAAAACCTTCAGTTGCTGAATTACTTAACTTTTCTTTTTATTATACAACTCAAAGCACTTTCTGTGTAGTGTAGTTGTAACTTCTGAATTACTTGTTTTAACAATTTTTCACACTTGCAAATAAATCCAGTGTTTCCCATTAATTAGCGAGTATGTGGCGGACTGCCATAGTCTCATCTGCTGCGCTATTGTCTCATTTTCCGCTTTAACGTTACATTTTCGTAAGCTACTGAAAGTATTTTTAAACTATTCATAATTAAAAGTTATTTTGCATTGTGTTGCCGTTGCCTCAGCAGAGTGTCTCACACACTTACTCGCGCATTGAATTTACCGAGCTGTGTGCACACACCAACACTAAGCTTTAGGTGAGTAAAGTCAGAGCTTTCCATTAACGCCGAATTTGGATGGAACTATCACTGCAGATTGTGAGTTGTCCGCAGCATGGCAGGTAGGTAAGCACAGATGGTAAGCAGTGATAGGTGGATAGTAAGGTATAGGAAGAAAAAACAGTTTATTAACAAAATGTAAATTGTTCAAAAAGTTTTGCTTAAACAATGTTTAACTTTTACTACTACATTAAGTTAAAGTATGTTTAAGTTTCATTCATGAAAATGTGATATATGCTGCATAATAATTTGAAAAGTTTACTTTATTTAATTTAGTCTAATTTTGTATATGGCAAATTCAGCTTGATGAAATTAGCTTGGGTTTTCAGTTTAGCTGCAACCAGCAAACACTTCCCAATGCCTTCACTGTGATTCATTCATTGTTTAGTCAGCAACATGTCACAAGACGATGACAATTGTCCATCTTAATTTCCCAGAGACAATGTAACACCTTCATGTTGTTAGTTTTGTCTGACCAGCAATGTAAAACTAAACAATATACAGTTAAAAATAGCTAGAAACACAGAAATGCCAGGTTTGGCACGATCAAAATCACTCAGGCGAAAACACACTTTACAAAAACTACAAGGATACAGGACTTTCTTTTTATCCTCAGTCAGGACCACTGCCCGATGGCTGACACAAACACACACACAAACACACACGCACACACGATGCAGGCTATGTATCCCTCTCTCATTACCCATAATCCACTACAGCCCAGGCTGTCTGTGGTGTCTCTGAGGACTGAGGATCATACGAGCTCTGAGGTCAGGGCGAGCAAGCAACCAGCTGGGCCATCATCGAGACACTCACACACACCCAAAGACTCATCTAGCCTTACACAAGTATGTATTGATCACATTATCTGAACTCCCTCTACATTTCTCTCTTCCCACATTTTCTCTTTGCCTTTCCCTCCCTCTCTGACTATCTGCATCTCTCTCACCACTTCTCTTTCTGTCTTCCCATCTCTTATCCACCACCTGTCTCTTCTTTAATTTCCCTGTTCTAAATAATTTGCACACTTGAGGTGATTTTTGTCTTTGGTGAAAAGAGTTAATGCACTAAATGAGATACAGAAACACCTTTGCAGAATAAGTTCTGACGACGTCAACATTTAAGTCACATGTCCGAACAGCTGGTTCTGTTGTTGGCACCTTCCAAAATGTTATATTAATTTGTCTTTGTCTCTGAAAGAACAATTAAAACATGCCCAGTTGAAATACATTTCTGAAGACCTCTCTCAATTTTCTTAGTCTTAGTCGTCAACTGTTTACTGGAGGATTGCAGCCATGCATAATATTGTGCAACCTTCTGACCAAACTATACTATAGCCTAGTTTATTTGCTCCAAACTAGTTGATAAAACATTTCTGAAATGTGATTAGTATTTGTTTGAAAAAATGTGTAATTTATTAATTAAAATTTAAAATCATAATATGACATGCAACAAGAGTGTAGTGGTCAGGATGCGAACCGGCGTCCCATGGTTTAAAATGCAATGCATAGCAACATATATAACCACTCAACTGTATATAAAATAAATCCTGCCAATAAAGAAAAATAAAGAAAGAAAAACCTTAAACTTGGATAACTCTTTTAAGGATTCTTAATGAGTAATTTTACATAAATATGCTGGCGTCCTAAATAGGTGATTCAAAGAGCTGGCTAATATGGTAAATTGGTGTATTTTAAGAGAGAAGCAGTTTTACAAACAGACCATATTGCCCCTACGGAGCGCTCAAAAAGGGCGAAGGAACGCACCCAAGATGGTATCCATCATTTGATTGGTCCAAACTCTAGCTGTCTCCCTATACCTTAAGCGCAGGGAGAGACATCTTTTAGTCTGAGCAGATACCTCAACCTGAGAGGACGTGCTTGTTCTAAGTGCGAGCACATTAGATTTGAGAGCACAGACGTTAGATCTGAGCATGGCACTGGGGCTGAATGATTAATTGCATTTGCAATTAAATCATTATATGATAGAACGCAATTTTCTAATCGCAAAGGCCAGGATTATGATCCAGTCACATGACATGTGAGCGAGAGCAGAGCAATGGGACAGTAGATGGCGGTATTCAACTCAATCGTGTGATCTGACATTAAATCAAGAGAACAATAACTTAAATAAAGAAGAAGCAACAACTTGACGCACTGCTACCGTGACAATGGCCTCTAGCTGAGCAGAACTTAATGAGGAAACTTTAGTGTTAAAGAAGAGCAGTATGTTGGTTGTCTGGGACTATTTTGGTTTCAGAAAAGAAGATGTTGCACAGACTCCAGTATTGTGTATTTTGTTGTTATTAGCTGTTATTAAGGTTGTTTTTTGTTAGTTTGTTCATTCATGTTAGGTTTGTACTCTCGCTTACAACCCCAGGGACAGATGGAGCGTCTCCTTGCTTACTGCAGTGGCAGTGCACTAGGTCGGCCCGCACCGGCTATGGGGAGCTGCACTTCCAGTTCAGTAAGCCTCGCCTCCAGCACAACTACTGCGCTACACTTATTGCATGTACCATTATCAGTAAAGGAAGCTGAGGAGTAGGTAAACATTTGACATACTGAGCAGGAGAGCGATGCTATTGCTAGCTGCTGAGCTAAATGGACACACGTGTATAGTCCTTTCTACAAACGCGCATGCGCGTGTTTACACACACATGTATGGGATGTGTTATTGCAAGTTGTGTGTCAAAATATGCCAATACCATCAAAATTAAAGTGAAAGTGAGTTCAGTACACATGGACATTAAATAAAAGTTTGTTTTTCTATTTTCTATTTACTTTCTATTTTCTTAAAAACAATGTTCTAAACTATTTAAATGTTTCAAAGAATACTGTCATCTTTACCCTATTTTCTGTTAATTATTTTTACCTAATTATTTTAACATCGTCACCAGCAGCATCAATATCATCAAACATCTTCATCAGCTGCAAAGCCTTCATGCTCGTCACCACATTCATGTCTTCATCTCAAAAGACAGAATTATGCTTTAATCATCATCAAGGTAAATATTACTGACTTTATCGTCACATTAATCGTGCCGGAGATCTTCAATTTCAGATGTATAAATATATCATCATCCCAACTTTACCTTCAACTTCATTAGCTGTAGCCAAACAATCATACAGCATAAACGTCATCATTATAATCACCATCACTATCTTCTTTTGGAGCCACAAGTCGGAGAATAAACATGAGGTCTGCATGAGGTTGGCTCTTTTCAGAGCTAAAAGGTCCACAAGCCTCTATCTGCAATTACATGAAGAACTACAGCTGGCCTCAATCCAGCTGGACTCAGTGCTTCCACCTAGCTTCCTCCGCACAGAAGAAAGCAGGGCTCAGCAACATAGAGAAGAGAGAGAAGTGAGTGACAGAGAGACTGAGATAGAGAGAATCAGTCTCAGAGGAAATGATAAGACAGAGAAAAGACAAGAGGAAGAAGCGGCTCGGCGGCGCAGCATCAAAGACCAACATCGTCCTCAGAGAGAAGAAACAGAGCAGGCAGCAGCTGGGATTTAAACAGTATTTAGGAGGTCAATACCTGGGTCATTAACCACAAGGATACCTCACCAAGAGACACAACCAGCCAAACCTAAAGATTAGCAATCCCAAACAAGTCAGATAGACACACACACAAACACACACACATCAGAAACAACAAACCTGAATCTGCAAAAAGCACTGCAGTCCAAACCAAGAGCATCTCACACACACTGAAATATAAAACCAGCGTCCTTACCTTCCTGCACCGCCTGGAAAGGGTTGTTGGGCTCAATGAGTTTAATCGAGTGTGTGATCTTCTCACTCTGCAGGATGTCATCGCTCAGACTGAGGTCAGACACGGCGAGCTGGAACACCTCATCGTCCCGCACTGCGTTCTCCTCAAATATTGCACCTGGGCAGGTGGAAACAGGGAGAGAGGGAGCAGATCAGCAGGGCAGCTGGAGGCTCAAATCTAAAGCTGCCTGCACAACAGCAGGTGGAGACCCCAGTCTCCATAGCAACTCAACTAGAGCTGAAACTATTAGTCGCGAAAAAAAGATATTTTCAACAGTACTCCTTAAAAATCATATTAATGTTATACAGTAAAATAGACGATAAAGCAGAGGAGGATTTGTGTGGCTACTTTGTGATTGAGAATTTACTAGGGCTGGGTTTCATTTTAAAAATTTCTGGGGGCGGCTCTGCAGGACTGTGTCCCAGATGTGGGAAAGCTGGGCATAACCCATATAACACATCACAGACGACATCACACCAACATCACATGACACCTCTGATGAAAGCTGCAGAGGTAAAGTAGCTGAAACTTGTCAGGTAAAAATAATTTTTACCTTTCGGGCCTTATTTAGACCATTTTACAAAATGGTCTAAATATGATCACTTCTGGCTAAAAAAAAAAAAAAGAACAAGAAAAGAACAAGACGGCAACAGCCAAAGAGGACAAACTTTTGGTGGTTTATAAATCAATGCGTGAAGTCACGGTGGATAATTCAGCCCTAAACTCAATTACAGTACAAACATTGCCATAGAGTGAATAGAATCTGTAACATTTAGGTTTTGTTTTTGTTTTTTTGCTTTATCGATCTGTTTGCTTGTTGGGAATTAATTGCCAAATCCTGGAAGGGTTCCCCATGATGCTTAGAGACGAAACTCATCACCTTAGAACACAAAAGCCACTGCATAGATTGAAAAAAGGAGTTCCGATTCACTCATTACTTTGGCAACAGATGCATCCTGTGAGTAAAGACTGTTAAAGAAACAAACTGTAGTAAGAAAAGTACAACTAACAATTGTATTCACCCCCCACCCAGCCATCCACCAGCCAAATTGATACAGCTGCATTGTATTTCAAGAGCAGAAATCCTTCCTAGACAAACTCTGATACACAACAACAATCACATAAAGTACATTTAATATATGTAGAAGAGCTGCAATGTTTCTCTTATAGTGCTGCTCCTAATGAAGTGTTTCAGTACCATGGAAAAGTGGGAAAAAATAACAACCGTAGAAACAATGAAATTCATAGCAACATCACCATAATGCTAAAATTATATACAAAAAATATTTAAAGATAGACCTTTTTAAATTTCTATGGAAACATTTTGTTAACATCACACCAAACCACTGACCTTTAATAAAACAAATAGCACAACCCTTCCTCCTGATAGGTGACTCATTAACTACTCACATGAACAATTTTTAAAGCCACTGCTCTAGCTGGTAATACAGATGACTTGTTTGTTTGTTTGTTTGTTTGTTTGTTTGTCAGCAGGATTATGGAAAAGCTACTTGGTGGAAGCATGAAGCAAGGGCCAGGGTGAACCCATTACATTTTGGAGCAGATCCAAATCTCATTTTTCACTTTCATTAACAATGCAAGACAGGGCATGGCCTTAGTGGAGGTCTGCGCTCTCTCATTGCCCTGGTAGATAATTCTGTAATTTATTTTCTCAGCCTTCTTCATGGCTTGAGTATCTCCATTCTTTGCTCTTGTGTTTGATACAATCCCCACATATTGCTTGAGAACATGCATCACATTTGCACCTGAAAAACTCTATCAAGTCAGATTGATGATTTTGTTGGCTACTTTGAACACAGCATGTGTATTTTGCTTGCTACAATATATCATCAATGTATGTCGTATAAACAGGTTTCTTGTGTACAAACAGTACTGGATGCGTGTGCTTTTCTAAAAGAGGAAAGTTTCTGCTGCCCCCACTATGCGTGTACTGACAGGGCTGAACTGGGAAAAAAACGGCCCTGGCATTTTTGCCCCAACCAGCCCACCACAACTTATTACACACCAACTATCTTAAATAAAGCTATCCCATAGGTCTGCAGGACACACATACTAATAGTGGAAACTCTATAGCTCACTGTAAAATGGTGTTCTACTAATGCTCAGCAAATGCATGTTTCCATATAAAAATATTTTTTTAGGAGGGCAAACTACCCTACAGAGACAGAAATGGCATACTGGCACATTTAACACTATCACACTGATATCATAATTTTCATTGTCAAAAAGCAAGTCCATTTATCACCTTCAAATCTATCAACTAAAAGTGTGGATGTGGCAAACTCGGTCAACACTGCGCACAGTGGAGGCAGCAGAAACTTTCCCCCCTTACTATTCCAGGGTTCTTGCACCATTTTAAAAGTGAAATTTAATGCTTTTTAAGACATTTTTAAGACCTCAACAAATATAATTTAAGACCTAACCCTAACCTAAAAAATGCCATATTTAGCGATGTAAGCCGTTTTATTTTCCCCACAGGTGAATGACTTGGCAAGCTGGGAATCAGGGAACATGGCAGCGAAGACGCCACTTATGTCTTCGTTGGATTTAAATGAACGGTGCCTCACAACAGTATGGAGAACCCACAGTACCTCTGTCTTCT
>CAFUXE010000401.1:586097-600756 GCA_903364295.1 Serranus cabrilla
AAATGTTTCTCATATTACTGCTGCTAACTTTATACCAAAGTTAATAAAAGCATTTATCTCATGAAAGAGGCAGTTTAATTATATTACAGCAAGTTCAGATGGAAAGAGAAAAATAAACACTCCTCTTTCACAGACAGTCTGTTCAGTCAGTGATTACACGGGAAAACAGCTGCTGTTTTTCCCCCTTACCGTTATTAATTAGGTGATGATGTCACCATCCGGCCTGTATACGCATTTTTTATTGCAATTTTTAAAGTTACAAAGTGCTTGAATAAAGAACCAAATCAAATAAATAAATATAACAGAAACATAATTAAACAAGTATGCTATTATAGAATAATAATCTTGAAGCTGCACACAGCAGAGATTCAGTCTGAAACATCAGAGATTATCATGTTAGTGAGATGACAGGAACAAAGCCTGCAGCCTTACGGTTTGTCAGCTGGTTTGTGATAAACTGATTGCTTGCACACTTGTTTGGGAACACAACAATATGTGGATGCAAGAAGTAGCCTGAAGGCTTCTTTATCATCTCATGCATTTGGTGCATTCTCCCAAATAAATCACATTTTAATTAAAAAATCACTAATATCAAGTAAAAAATCAACTTATTGACACATCAAAGTGGTATCTCAGGAGTACTGCTGGTTCTATCTGGGCTCAAGGCAATTGAGATGTTATATATCGCCAAATAAGTTGATATAGTTATTATCATGACAGGCCTAAGCGAACCTCAACTTTTAAGTCAGCATGGGCAAGAAGTCATTGAAGTGCTCATTAAAAATGAAAATGTGAACATCTGCAACCCCATCTGCTGATAAGGATCACGTGATATCACCAAAATAATGACAGAACAGCTATTAAATGGACCCTGTGGTGGGACTGTTTTCTCAAGCTGACATTTGGTTAAAAAAAGAAGTGCTGTTACCAAGAAAGAAGGACCTGGACAAACAGCGCTCATGAGTCCTGCAGGTGAAATGATTCATGTTTTTAATTTTCATGGAAAGGCTAACAGTGTGATCAGTGCTGAAAAGCAAAACAGACTCTAAATTACACTTACATGAAAATGTCCTTTATTTGAAAATGTGTAGCAGGTTACAGTGTTGTGGTTACAGTGTAGTGCAGACTAAAAATGCAGACAAACGAACGACATGATAAATGGAACTTTCCAGTTTCTGTCCCACCAATTTGTCACGCTCAATTAAGAATATCTAGTCTACAAGTGAGAATTCAATTTGCCAGGCTGCTTGTGCTCATTCAGCTCGCCGAGTATCGAAATGAACTCTGCTCAGAACCAAGATCGTTGCGCTGGATTTGAAGGCTTTCCTCACGGGTGACGAGGGGGACACCATCTAGCTTCTGGGCTTGATCAATCAATTATCCAGTTTTGAAATTGCAGTCAGGCCTTTTCAATTAAGAACAAGGCAATCAGAGATGGCAGACTTCACTCCACAGCGCCCTCTGTTGGCCAGAGGATGTACATGCAGGGGAAACACAGACAGACAGACAGACAGACAGACAGACACCGCTGCTCCGTGGGGTGAAGTAATGAATCTTGTTGTACCTGTCAGAGACATGGTGAGGGAATTACTGTTGAGGTTTATATTTTCCTCTCAGCAGCAGACCGGGGAGCCTCAAACTCCAACAAGTTGAATTAATAATGAGTGCTGAGGTTGGAGGGGGCTGACTCGATTGAACTTCTGTGAATATTGTACTCCTCAGAGTCTCTCTTACTGACTGTTTCGGGAAAAGTTACAAAACCCAATTTTCTCACTTTCTCTGGCATCTTTCCGGTCGTTAAAATACGCAGTGTCAAACTCACTCCGGAAAGCTCCGCCCACCTCCTTGGCAGTTTGCGTGGGGTGTTTTAATTTGAAAATCGACCGGATCGTCTCGATTTTTTCTGCTTCCGCCCGCTCGAGGTGCTCTGTGTTGACGCGGGCGCTCCCGGTGTCCGTCAAAAATAGATCAGCGGAGGCCCGCTTTTGTGGCGCTTCACGGATCGCGGCTGGCGGTGGGTTTTGAAACAATGAAGTGGTGAATAGAAGAGTAAATTATCAGCTCAATCAAGAATAATATTTACACTCTTCAGTGTTATTTAACCTTTGGTGTAAAATTTAAATAACACTATTCAGTGTAAGCGAGTGTTAAATTTTTACTCTATTTAGAGTTCATTTAACTCTGGAATTCTAAACACTATGGAAATAATTAATTTAACACTAATTCCGAATGGGACCAAATACACTCGGAAACTGTTAAATTTAACCCTTTAAGTGTTACTTTAACACTGCAAAATTTACTGTGCAGTTGTTGTAAGATTTATTTTATTTTTCAATATTTTGTAATTTTATTGTGCAATTTAATACTTTGCTCTTAAGGTTTCACCTTTATATAAATTGCACTTTATTAAAACATTTCTTTTCACCACATGCATATGCTTTAGGTCCTAAAGGCCAGATTATTGAATATCCGAATGAACTGAATTGTTAATAAATGCCACAGAAATGGGGAAATACTGTTTGAGTTGTAAAATTAATGTGTGACTTGAAGTCTGTGGCCTTTCCAGCATATTTGCAAACATTCCTCCGCTACATAGAGGGTGGGAACTTCACACCAGCCAGCAGCCAAATACGATTTACTTGCCACTGATGCAAAAACAATATATTGTAGCTGGT
The DNA here is from genome assembly GCA_903364295.1 of Serranus cabrilla. Classification (NCBI taxonomy): domain Eukaryota; kingdom Metazoa; phylum Chordata; class Actinopteri; order Perciformes; family Serranidae; genus Serranus; species Serranus cabrilla. The sequence goes on from CAFUXE010000401.1 coordinate 588,773, forward strand.
AAGTTTATCAGGCCTCCTCCTCTCTCTGGCAGGTAATCAACCAGCATTCTGGGGCTTTGGGACCAAAAGCTCTTGCATGCTGGAAAATCAGAGAAAGCGGCTGCTTTACTTTGGGACTTACCCGCCTCTGTGATCTGCAACCATAAACTCACAGACATAGTTGTATGGAGGCTGTGACTCTCACTGGGTGACAGTATTCTCAGATTGTATTATACAGACCTGCTGCCAACAGAATATATGAGAATATTCTCAGATTTATTATCTTAAAAATAGAATATTAGATAGTATGTCTGAATAGCAGGTCATTTTGTAGATTTGATCGGGAACAGACATTCACTATATTCCTTTGTGTGTTGTGCATTTATGCTATTTTATTTGTTCACCAGATTTACTGTATATACACAATTTTCTATCCAACAGGATCACAGTGAAAAGCTTTCATTGAAACTACTTTCTGGGGAAATGAAAACTGGTATTGTGTTCTGTGAATCACCTAAACTAAACTTGCTGATTGAGGAAAAAAAGTTGTCATTATAAAAAAATATTTTCATAGCATTAGAGTTTGTTTTTCTTCTGTTGTGTTAGATATTAGAGGCATTTACAGTATCTGATAGCATGGACAAAGGAAGCCAAGAATTTCACTTACCTAAAGGCACCACTAGAGGTAAGTAGGGAAATCCTTAAGGCTAACCATTTCTTTAAATAAATATATAAGTAGACAAGGCATTCATTTCGTTTAATGAAGTAGGTAGGTAAAAATATTACATTGTGGTAATATATATTTAATAATTTTAAATAAATGCTCAGCATTCAAAATGTCACTGAAGTAAAGTTATATATATCAAAATGTACTTTTGCCGTTTTCAAACTGTTATACTATTAGCCTATATTTATAATTTTGTAAGTGTTTATTATTATCATAAATATTATTGTTTTTATGCTGGTGGAGAAAGAGTATTGTGTAGAATGATCCCTACCAAGATCGACTCTATTTATACATACACATAAAGTAGCATGAAATGGAATTGTGCTTAAGTACACTTGAGTGGTTGTTTCTACCATTATTATGCATACTTCATCTCATCCAGACAATGTGTAAAAAAAAGAAAAGAACAGATTCCATCACATTAGGATCATGTTTTCTTTTACCAAAAAAAGCTGTCTTTTAAATTGCCTCAGTTTTATCACCAAGGACAGAGACAGTCCTGTTGATGAGAACACTAAACACAGCTGCCTCCTTTTCAGCACCACGGACAGTGACAAGTCTGCAGCTCCTGGTTCTCTTCTGTGATTTCAGTCTGATTCCACAGATGTGAATTACTGACATAAGACTAAGGATGTCAAAGACAGTCTGAATGTTATTGTAGGCAATTTACATTTTTTTGACAGGTGACAACTATAGACAGATTTGCTGTGCTGTTGAAAAGATGGATGGTTAGCTTGGCTTGGTCCCGTGGGAAGGAAAACCAAATAAAGAGAGTGTCAGTCATCTCTACTACAGAATACACAAAAGTATGTCATTCATAAGAGCTCTTCAAGAAGCTGGCATAGTGGGGCTTTACTCTTATCATATTTTTGAGAGCAAATTACAAAGAATTTGACTTCTATCACACCTCTGATCATTCCCTTTCATCGACGGAAATGGTCAGTTTGGGAAACACAATTGCGCAATTAAACTTACTTGCCTTCTGCCTTCCCTCATCCTCATACAGGGAAATCCATTCCTATTAAGGGATTAATCAATGTTAATATAAGAGGTGTCATTTATCTTTTAAGCTGCCCATGTGGCAAATCACTTGTGGTAAAAGCCTCAAGAGAATTTAAACACATGTAGCAGATCACTGGAGGAGAATTAAATTCAAGAATACAAATTATTCTTTGTCTTTATATTTAATATTATGCTGACGCTGAAGAAGTCTCCCTCCAACAGAGAGAGGTGATGACCTGGATAAATCATTGCCTGAATGCTAATGACATGAAACTCTTGAAATATACTCCAAAATAATCAGTATTAACAAGAATACAATTAAATCGTGTTAATACTACAGAAACCCACTGGATGCTTTTTTAAATGTATCTAATTATATTAACTAATCTCACTGGATTTGTAAGTGTATAAGATGTTTTTTGAACATGTTATTCCAAAAAGTGATTAGTGATTGTGTGCAAATGTCATTGTATTGTGTGCAATGTCTAATTAACATCTAACTTCTTAGCATTATGTATTGATATTAAATAAGTGTAGAGATGTAACTAATGAACCACAATCATTACAGTTAAATCATTTGTCTTCCAGATCACCAGGTCACCAGAACAGGCCAATGAGCAGATGCTCTTAAGGCATTCCTGAGATAACCTGGGACATAACGTCACAGTACAGTAACTTTGACCTTTGACCTATGACCTCTAAACAGTTGATCAGTGTTCACAAGAAAGAGACAGAAGTGAGGTCACAGTGACCTTGACCTTTGACCTCCAAAGTCGTTAGAAATCTAACCAGCCCATCCTTAAGTTGAAGTGGACATTTGGCCCAAATCTGAAATTATTCTCTCAGGGTTCTTGTGTGATATTGTGTTCACCAGTATGAGAAGGAAGTACCACTTGAAAACATAGTGTCCGGCCGAGGAGGCATAAAGAAATATGGTCGAGGTAAGAGAAACATTTTGGTTTAATAACTGCTTACTACAGCTAGAGAGGTCTTCGTCACTTTAACGTTCACAAATATGGTTATTTCAGGATTTACTGTAATTTTCTTTGGGATTATAGTTTATATACAGTTTATATATGAAAAAACAAAAATTTAAACTAAAATAAAAATGGAATTGAAATGGTCAAATCAGCCTTTTCGTCACCAAGATGATGACATTATTGCTTCTGTTGGATGAGAATGCACATTTGCAGAACAAAGAGAACTCTGAGCTGGTAGTATGCTGGAGCAGGGATCACAAAGATCACACCAAAATCGGAAATGCATCCCTGAAATCAGGAGTCATAAGGTAATGAGAGACAGAGCTGAAGTGACCATAGTGAAAGACATAACATGCTCCCATCATCAGCAACTATTTAAGGAGTGAAATGCATAATGTGGAGCTTTAAAATGCTGCAAAACAAAAAGTAGATCAAAAACAAGATGATGTTTCCCCAGAGTCCATGAGAAGGGGTGGGCACATGGCACTGCAGCGGGGCTATTATCATAATTAAACGCCCAAAAAAAGGATGTTTGACCTGCTCGAGAACAATGAAGAATGTGGAAGAAAACCTAACTCACTGATGTATTCTGTCATAGGAACGCAAAATCTGCCTCCACACTGTCAGATACCATCAGCCGCGTGGAGCAGCAGACAGAAATAAACAACAGGAATCCACCTGAAGCTGAACTCCATCCTGAGCTTTTTATTACAAACCCACAAGCTTTCACACATGATGTGAGCTACTTAGCTGATTTTCCTTCTGTCAGACAGCCAATAATCGTCAAACACCAACTTAATGCAAATGAAAACTGCATCTGCTGAGACTACCTACACGACCGGCCACTTTGGCATCTGTAACCAACAATTAAATACAAGACTAATTCCACTCTGGAAGTAATATGATGGATATTAAGATCCATGGAGGCACTGCAGCTGTCAGGCTGTTCAACATTAGCAACCAGCGGCTTCTAATATGCAAAAATCTACCTTGAGAGAAGCTAAAAACTTTTAATTAAATGAGTAGACAACACAGACATAATCACGTATGTAAACTGCAAGCATTCTGCATTGTAGCTGTGAGTTAAAACTTGCACAGGGTTTCAGTATCTTGTGTAAAACACACCAGTAATTAGGCCATGCTTATAATTAAAAAGCTCTGGCTGACAAACATGCGGGCGAGTCTTGGCATAAAGTGTGCAACTTGTTAAATTCATTAATATATTTCTGCCAACAGATAGACAGCAGCTCACATCAGTTTATTTGAATGAATAGATAGTAAAAGCGACTGATCAGAAAGAAGAGATACAAACACTAGATAGGCTTTCAGTGAAAAGTGAGATGTGACCATAGAAACAGAGCAGAAAAAAGCAGTTTCAGCTCTGCCGCCACTAAATTTGGTATAAAGTTTAAATCATGTTCAGAATCTTTTCTTAACTTTTCAAAAGAAACTTAAAAGAAAACAATTTAATTAGATTCGGTGTCAGTTTTCTGAAAAGAGATTAACTCTTCAGTTTCCTGTCAAACATGTTTGTTAGGGAAATTTCATAGAAGTCTGGGAGATTTTTAGGGTCACGTCAATGAAATGCAAAGGACTTTTTTGTTTGTGTGTGTGCAACATTGATTGTGTTTAAATATGAATGTCATGACAGCTCCCTTATAGTGAAACCAAAACGTCTTGATCACCACTTGGTGGAAGGCTTCAGTATAGGTCATAAACCCTGACCCCTTCAAGTTAGTGGATGGAATCATAGACTCTATAAAACCTTGATGCAGTCTGTGTGATATCATCCGTCGGTTCCTGAAACTGAACCGTAACCATTTGTAATAGGGTATTTCTGTGCTAAGGTTGAGCATTTTAATATTGGGAACTAAAGGGATTGACCCCTTTTGAAGTCAGCCTCAAGTGGCCATTTGAGGAACTGCAGTTTTTGACATGTGTTGGCTTATTTATCAGCCCTGGAGGTTGCAGCTTGGATGGGACTTAATCCACACTAAAATCAAGTACATGTCAAATGCTATTTTTTTTTCTTTCAAAATGTGGTTTTCTTTCATTTTACAGTTCTTGTCATGCTGATGTATGTCAAGGTGTTCAATCTAACTTTTTTAATAACTTCTTTGCAAATTACGTCATACATCAGTGTACTGTCCAGATGGAGGGCAGATTCTGAGAAAACCACCAGCACCATTTCACAAATGTCTATGATTTATATGGTTTACAGCTGTTTCAACTGGTCAAAGCTGTTCTTTATGGTTCCTGTGTAATGGTAGTCCATAAAAGGGAGACATTTGCTTTTCATGATTAAAAAAAGACCCTTAAAGAATGGCACCGGGCATGGATAAAAAAATCTGTCTTGAGAAGGTGAGTCAAATAATGTTACGTTAAAGCAGTGCTTTACACATATCGGTATAACAGCATTTCTCAGACCTCTGGGAGTGATTTCGGTAAATGTTAGCAACTGTAGCTAGTAGCTCAATGCCACCTATTCATATTTGAGTTCAAACATGTTTGAGCAGTTTTCAGCAGGTTGGTGCAACCTCTTTGTGTAGTCACGTTTCCTGTATTATCAATTCCACTATGTATTCTATATCAGCGGTTCTCAACCGGTCTGGCTGTGGGACCAACCATCACCCCGTAAAGACAAGCCACGACCCAAAATCGAGGAAAATGTTCAACTTCTAAACTGTATTTAATGAAAAGATGGAGCAGATTGAACCTGGCATAGTACAGAATAACACAGTTAAATGATAAACCAGCAGCCTGGGGATGCTAGAGAGGAAAATATTCCCTTTTACACTAAATTAGCTGCATTTTCATTAAAAAATAAAAAGTATATATAGATATAGATAGATAATACAACATACACAAACTGTGCCAGTGAAGAGACGGCATAAAAAAAATCCCCCTTCAAAATAAAACCACAGGATTTTTTTGCCCATGACCCACCGAAAATGGGTCCGCGACCCACTTTTGGGTCCCGACCCACCAGTTGAGAATCGCTGTTCTATATGGATTTATCATATTCTGCCCTAAAAAATGACATCACTAGTACACGATGGCTTTTAATCAAGGTAAGCCATGTCACCTACCTGCATGACTTTATAAAGTCAACACCTCCCAGTCAAACACGATCCAGTTCAGAATCACTTGTAATGCATGTCTCATCACCTCCTGACTTTTCTGCTGGAAAGGTGTTCCTTATAGTACATCCTTAGCACAGTATGCAGGGACATAAAACAACCCCACAATTGATCTAAAACATCAAAACTAAACTAAATTAAAGTCACATACTTGATCAGAAATGTTCTAAATCCAGGACTATACTCAGCCCTAGTCTGGGAAAGAAAAGTTTAGCATTTAATAATGGTCTCAAATCTTTAGAGACTCCATTTAGACAAGTAACATCAGTCACACTTGTCTTGTTTTCCATGAATAAATCAAATTTAAAGATATTCAGTATCAGCACAAAGCACAGCTTGGCAGCTTTGTAATAAAAAAGATCAGTATCACCAACATCTTTCACAAACCTGTTATTAGTTAATCAGTTTCCTCTCAAAGCCTGTTCCTGCGCATCTGCCCACACAATCTTCTCTCTACCTGTTAGTAGCAAATGTGCAAATGTGAAGGAACAGTAACATTTCTTTGCAGAGTCTTGAGTGGCCTCACAGGGTCAAACTCTCTGCTACATGCAACGTTTATTCATTCCAGTGAATGAGGCCACTGCGCTGTTGTGGAAAGATGGCCTCGCTGCTCTCTGTGCATGCCTGCATCTGTACAGTATGTGTGTCTGTGTGTGTGTGTGTGTGTCTGCAGGTATTGGCAGTAATTGGCCTGGCTAAGCCTTCACTGAGACAGTGCGGGAAGCCTTTCGCGTCGTTCCCTAACTGGGTTAGTTTATCTTATTTAGCGGCGGGGCAAGAAAAGGCCGCAGCTGTTCGTTCTCTTTGCCAGCCTCAACAGATTGGATTCCTGCAGTTCGAGCTCGCCTTTCCAAACCCAGGCCACAGATAGGCAGGGCTCCCCTTCTGCTAGCCACTACACTGGCACCGTAAATCATCCCTCGTCAGATGCCTGGCTCAAGGGATGGGGTAATCTCTCTTGCTCAGGCTCCTTATGAAAAGTGACTTGTTATCCACTTGGCCTGAGGGGCGTTTAGAGGACCTCAAGGTCTGGAAAACAGCCCAGAGGGGACAGGGAAAGCTGCAACTCAAGCTCCACCAATATAAGTTCCTGAAGGATGATCTCAACATTATTTATAGTGGTTATTTATCTTACTAAATTATCTTTTACATGACAAACTTTCGTACTGAATTAATTTTGCCTCAGGGTGTGAAAAACCTCAGAAACACTTGGATGCTCATGAAACTTTCATCTGAAACTAGAGTGATAGACTTCTTTCCTTGAAGCTCAGTAAAGCTTTTTTTCCCCCAATTTACATTAAAAATCAATTAAAATGCCTCACAGTCACACTATAACTGGTCAAACCTTTTCTATGGTAAAAGCAAATCAAAACAATCTTGAATCATTTTTAAACTGCAGGTAGAACAAGGAACACAAGTTATCACAAACTGTCTTACACTACAAACACTATGTAAAGAAACAGGCAAATGTCTCAAACCACAAAGCTGAAAGCTCTCAATTGTCATAAATATCATTGTAAGATTTCCCTTCGGTGGAACTAAAGTGCCACATAGCCTTATAATGCATCTCCACTAATATTGCATATGAACACAGTTTCCTGTATCATATTGTTGTTTAAGATATGTCAACATGTCTATTTACTGAGTTCCATCAAAGACACATTTCTGTCATATTTTCTCCAAACAGCAGTTCGATATTGTCTCATTACGTTTGTAAACAGATTCATCATTCTGCAGGAGCCTCTGTTGAGGTTTGACAACCTGGTATTTGTCTGCTTTTCATAATGACTTTACCTTCCTCCTCTCTGCAGAGAGATGTTGTTATTAGCCCACCCCCCCCAGAGAACATCCGTCATATCAGGAGTGGACCTCGCTGACAGCTTGATATCTGATATTTAATTAAAGGCCAACATTGATTGGAGCCCTTCTCCCTCCTGTTTTCGTGTTTGTTGCTCCTGGCCCTGACCTTCAATCAGACTAACTGACGTTTCTCGACCACTGCTTTTCTTTCCAGTTTTCAAGCAGTTCCTGTAGCAGCTGTTCTCACTGATTTGTGGACATTCAACCAGAGAACAGGGGGGTGGGACTAATTAGAGAACCTAGCTGCTGTTGAGATTGGTTGGGATGAAAACCTGCAGACTCTTAAACCCTGTCATTGCAGGACCCTGCACCACTGATGCAGCAAGTTGGTCAGAGGTTGCAGTAGGTCGACTGAAGGTCCAAGCTCCATGTTTTCATCTGTATCAGCTGTTTTACAGATCAAATCCCCCCCCCCCCCCCCCCGCCCTGTGACACTCACAGCCTGCCACTGATCTTCTATAGTGAACAGAAAAGAGAAAGGGACAAACAAACCGGGATATGTCACCAACGATAAAGCCACGCGGCTGGACGAGACAGATGCTCGGGCAGGGGTTTCGGGGCTGAGGTTGGAACACTGTCACATCTGATCTGGGCGTGCCGCTGTGCTGCCAAGTCAGTCAGAGTCAGACTGTCAGTTTGTTAAGGAGAACAACGAAGGCTCTGAATACAGCCAAGCCAACCAGAGATCAGTCATGAAGAGGGGGAGGGAAGCAGTTCAGGCTTTAGACTCCAAAGACCTATTTTAACTGTATGTTTATGATGCTACACATCTTCTCAGGGTATTTGTTTGTACTGGTAAGCATATTTGAAATTTCTGACAGCAGGGAACGGGCTTGCTCTTGTGAAAAGCTGCATATTTTGACCTCTTCAGGTCTATCTTTTTTTTAAATTAAATACTTTGAAAAAGGAAAAATGACTCTTAATCTGCTCGGAAGTCATGGTCGCATTCTGGCTATGACTCATCAAGTGCTTTGATTCAATGAAGTGAAATAATTTGGGTTCCACAACTAACACAAATAGCATCAAGAACCCATGTGGTGAAAATTTAGGGGTTATGGTGAAAAAAACTTGTTACACATAATTGTGTTTTTTTTCTGTGACTTTTTCTTGTGCATTTATCAATACTTTTACCTCTACCTATATGAATCCTCTGAAACAATCATTTTTGGAAAATCACTCAATCACTCACACAATCAAAATTTCCTGCTCAGAAACTTGCACTGAGACCATAACCTTGGATGTAAAGGCAAGAGTATATCTTGTGTCGTTATGGAGTCATGAGCTGAAAATCTCTTGCTCCGACAACTTCAGCATCAGCAGCTGCTTCTTCATTAATATTCTATGAGAGATATTAGTTCTCCACTGGTCTCTCTGGTCAAGAGCTAGATGGCACCAGCTAGACTCAAACTAACGTGGTTCAACACTTGTTTGTGCCTCAATTTAAACACCACTAACTCATTCTTGGGTTGAGAAAATCTTTAAACCACTGATGATATCCTCGTTCTGAAGCCACAAACACAGATGGCTCCTTACTGACGACATGTGTTTCATAGCTGAATCAAATTGATCACAAGATATGTACATACTAGGCAATAATTAGGTTACATTAGTCTTTAGTTCCATGAAACTAATATATCAACTGGATTTTAATTGATATATATTCTTTAAATGTAGCAGGTTAAACGGAAGGAGTCACACAAGACCCTCATACTGTACCAACAAACATTTCAAAAAAAACATTTTAACGGTTCCAGTGTGGCTCCATGCTCATGCCTCATTATTATGTTGTCGTTATTGGGCATCACCCCAAGTATTTGTTGTATTTGCTGTTCTGTGTTCTGATAATCTTCTATCACTGTTCTCTGTTGTTTCCATGTGTGAAACTAAACACAGATTTTCTCTGGAGGGACAGTAAAGTATCCATCCATCTGTCCGTCCGTTCATCCTGCTATGGATACTCTACAGTTGAAATATACTTGCAAAACAATGGTCTTCCTCAGTGAGCAACATTTTGTTCAAGATCTCCATTAAGAGTTGTGTTTTTTCTCTTTTTCTCATTGCTTACTGCTGTATTTCATGCCTGCATGTAATAAAATAATGGATATTTTTAGCTGTACTTTGCTGCTTCATGTTGCTTGCTTTCATGGCAACATTTATATTTTACTGTACTAACATTTGCTGTTTCCTCTTGCTCTGGTTTCCATACATCTAAAGTTAAAAAATTTGCCAACTGGATAACAATGGCATATTTACAGTGATGTTTATTAATGTGCACTGTCCTTACAATCTTATAAATGAAAGGGTAAGGACAGATAATGATGTGATTAGGCAGCCACCACAAAGGAAAGAGAGAGAAAATGACTCTGCCATACAGGAATTATCCGCACATTATCAATTCATACTGAAGTTCAGCGTCATCTCCTGCAAAGCTCCTGGTTCATTATTAAGTCTTGTAGCCAACAAGTTATGTTCATCAAACACAGCCTGACTTATTTCCATTAGGCCTATGGAGATACCAAAAATTAAGATGTCACACTTTTGAAAAATGATTAGAAGTAGGAATTGTATTCGTTTTGTATTAGATGAATGTCTCTGTACCCACCCTACCGCTTCCTCCCCCTCCTCATTCTCACCCACTCCAGGCTCTACCATACAAGCCACCGCAGTGCTGCTACCGGTTTGATGGTTCGAGCTGCAGCAGACATCTGAAATGTCAAACACTTGGATCATTATTGTTTTTTACTTCCTCTTATTGCAAACTGGGTGGCTCTCTTCCAAACTGCAGGCGGCTACTTGCCGCAGCCAATCATCTCAGGGCGAAGAGGACCATCCGAGTGGAATTAGTGCAAAACCGGGGAGTTTATATGAAAAGTGCACGTGTGATAAGTAAGTGGTGTCTCAGTGAGTCTGCGCTGTTCTCCAATTCCGCTTCTATCCTACCTGACTCCGCTGTCCCCATCAGCTCCTGTTTTCACGAAAAAAGTGACTTGACGAATTTCATATCGAATCAATCATAAAAAAGGAGACTCTTCAGCTCCGCAAACAGCGTTTGCTTCTTGACGTTTTTTCACTAATCAAACAGTCGGCGTTTGTCCCTTTGTCATCTCTTCCCCTGGCAGAGCTGATTAACATTTCACTCACGTCCAATTCAAAGTTCAGGCTTATGGATGAGGCGAGGGAGAGAGGGGAAGAGGAGGGGAGGAGGGAGGTTGGAGGATGGATGGGTAAAGCAAAACCCTCCAAACACCCATGTTGGGGCACTTCCTCCTGCCAGCTTCAGGTATTCTTTGAATATGCATCGACTGGAACTCCAGGGAAGGGATGGTTGGTTGGATGGGTGGATGGATGGATGGATGAATGAATGGATGGATGGATGATGTGGTGCGGCGCAACACTTTGCACTTCTACCGGACTGCGCTGCGTGCGGCTGAGCATGGATGCAACAGCCTCCTTCTATCCTACACAATATACCGGCACGGATCGAAATGATATTGTGTTGTGAGGTCGGGTCCCTTTTTTTGTTTTTCTTTTTTTACCGGAGAGGGGATGATTGTTGAAAATCATTGCATGCACAGAAACTCTAATATTAAAATTCAGCCTGAGCTCAACTTAAACACCACCAATCTGTCCATATTTTTTGCAAACCCATCAGTAACCTGCTTTTCTGCTCCAATTGTGTGTTTTAAGCCGTCTCTGTATTCAGCCACAAGCTTGTCTCTCCCTACAGCCAAAGCCCTACACAGCAAAGCCAAAAAAAGATGCCCCGGTTGGTGTCTTACCAATGTGAATGATGGAGTCGGCGCTCACTGTGTTGCATTGCAATATCCACAGGGAATGAAATAACAATGTCAGCATTTCCATCTCCAGTTTGGGCCAAAAAGGCGCATCCACGGATCCACCTCGCTGATTTAGGTGTTTTTCTCCAGTTATGAGCAAATCCCAAATAAGCGTCGGTGCGTAAAGCGGCAGCAGAAGCGGCGGCGGCAGCGGCGGAAGAGAACTGTGTTGAGTGAAATCACCACCGAATAGTAATAGAAACCCGAATCCCAAAGACCAAACTGTTGGCCGGAGTCGAGAGGAGGAAGAGGGGTAGAAAGCTGAATAAACAGATGCTTCCAAAGGGCTCCAGAGAGAAATAAACCCTGGTGAGTGAGGAGGGGAGCGGGGACGGATGAGAGAAGACACCGGGGGTTTGTTTCAGAGGTTGAGATTCGCCAGACGAGCAGCTCTGACTCTCTACCTCTGAGTCTGAGACATAACACACTGCAAACTGCGGAGGAGGAGGAGAACGCTCTC
>CAFUXE010000401.1:607208-619444 GCA_903364295.1 Serranus cabrilla
ATAGTTTCGCCAAATGGGGTACCTCCACTCCAACAATCTCAGATAGAATCAAAACAACTTCTTTACAATATTTTTTAATTTTGGGGCAATCCCATACGCAGTGATACAGAGTACCCTTTTCCTCCAAACACTTAATGCACATGTCTGGCACATCAGGGGACCATCGGTTCAACTTAACTGTACGTTCTCATTAACCATTTATATTGTAATAGTTTCATTCTAGTACTGATAGATTGTTTTTGGGCTTGAAGACATGCCTTTTCCCAGTCAGTCTTTTATATGTCTTCCTGAATATCGAGCCTCCATGTCTCTAACTTGTCGATGGTGGACTCTTTATCATATGACATGAAAGCTGTATAAAATCCAGAGATCTGTTTTCTTCCTTCTAGGTGCTGAAGTGTAAGATCTTCAAACTGTGATAGTGGTGGTTCAGTTACAACATTCTTATGTTTAGATAGAATATAATGTTTCAACTGCAGATACTTAAAAAAATGTTTTCTAGGTATATAGCATACTTGGCATATCTGATCAAATGTAAGGAGATTACCATCCACATAAAGGTCCTCTATTTTTTGTGCACCATTATCTGACCAAATGGAAAGGAAAGGGTTCATTTTTTTTAGCTCCTTTGGGTCAGCAGAATACATGTGCAATCTCAATGGGAGGTTTGGTACTGATGCCTGCTCAATATTCACCCAGGCTGGAATAAATAAATACCCATTAAATAAATGTACCTGGGCAGACCAATAACAAAATTTCAAATTTAGGAGCTGTATTATTTTAGATTAAGCTGTTTGATCCTGTTTATAACCTGTTTCACCTTAGTTAATTTCCGTAGCCCCCTAACATTCCAACTTGTAACTTTTATATCAGAGACATTCTGTGGGACTGAATGTTCCATACACAATGTGGTACATATCAGTTGTTGCTGTTGAGAAATGTTCCTGCTGCGTTGAGTGCACGACATAAAGAAGGACACCATATATACACTTACATACACGGATATTTGAACACCTTGTTTCCCCTCCCTTACTCAAAAAAGAACCTGGAGGGCTCATGCTAAACTATACGAACTAGCTCCATAGGAGTCCGCCAACCACGCACCTTATATTTGTAAAATAATAGTTAAAAAAAAAAAAGTTAAATAAATAACTAAAAATATAATAAATAAAGTAGACACGAGTATGTATGTCAGTGTTGCCTGTTGTAAATTCTCGTTCAGGTCCTTTAATTTCAAAGGTAAAGTAATAAATAAATAAAGTGAAAAAGGGGTAAAGAAAACAAATAAACAAAAATAACTCCTGGGACATATTGCAAAGTTACACCATACCTCTTAAACGGACACTGTGTAATTTTTTCTCCCATCTAGGGTTCAAATCTGATATTGCACTTTCAAACGTGTGTTGCAACCTCTTTGGAGCTACGGTAGGCGGAATGGGTCGAGATTCAATTTAGACAGTAACATTGACTTGACTGTCGAGAAGAAAGCAGCAACTTCAGTGTCCCTTTTGATTCTTTCTCAGTCAAAAGTGATTTCCACCTGGGAAACGCGACCCCAATATTTACCCTTGTTTTATGATTTCGCCGGTCCCGTTCTGTGTAGATCAGGCAGCTCAGTGTGTGAATGTGAGTAAGTGAATTTAAGTGTTTTCTTCGTCCCGTTCAGTCATTGTCTTTGACTGTAGTAGCTTTAGACATAGTCACAGTTCAATTAGTATTGTTGACTTACAGTTTCAAAATTATTTAGTGCGAAGTTGTACAGAGGATCTCCATTAAGCCGCCATCTTGGTCGGTTGCTCGATAGCGCCCCCCCCGCTGTAATCATATTTGATGATATAGAGTGTGCAGGTTTGTACAAAATTGTTATTTGGGAAAGCACCCAAAAAATATTTTGATGGAATAAAAAGAGGTCTTTGAGTCAGAATTTAAGTTTCTTAAAATGAAAATATAAATGAATATAATATGAGAATTAGAAATATCCAGCAGACTTAATTATAAGCTAATATCAATTTGATGCTTTGAAGGCACAAAAACTGCAATGCCCATGAATATTTGACAGCCTCAGCATGACTTGCAGTATAAACCACGCACACTTCTAATCTTTATCCGACTCCAAATACAAAGAAATAAAATTACTAACTCACAAAGACCTGTTGAGCGTTAAGGTTCTTTCTTGATAGCAATGCAGTTTATTTTTTTTTTATTGTAATTCCAGTCTTTGTTGTTCATTTATAGTAGCCTATTTGTTACGGGTGTTGGTAAAGGTTTTGTTTGGACCCCAGCGGCAGAGACAGAACACAGAGAAGTATAAAAAAGGTTTATTTCAGCCATAAAAAAGCCAAAAATGAACAGAGCAGGCAGTGTGAAAAGGAGGCAGGCTGGCACGAAGGGCATGCACGAAACACAAGAAAAAACACAAAGGATGAGCACATGGGAGACCTGGGAGCAAACAAAAGGAGCTGGCAAGGCAGCTCTTGCAGGCACAGGGATCTATAGGAACATGAGGAAAACACAGGTAAGTACTCACTAAAATAATCTGGCCCTGTCGTGGAGTCAGGGCGATGAGTGATCAATCAGATGTGCCAAAATCAGCAGCCACAGGAGAAAGCCAGCCAAAACAACTGGACTTTTTTCTGTGCAAATCTGAAAAAGTAGCAGTTTTAACTGCACCACCTGTTCAGCAGAACATTCATATAAAATGTTTATCATTAAATGTAAATGTTCTCTCTGCCACTTTCAGTTTATCTGATGCGTGTTGCTGCTCAAAGCACTCATTTGCACATATAGTGAGCCCTCCACTGAGACTGAACAGTAAGTGCCTGTAGTAAATCTGGAGCTCCATTCAAAGTGAAGTCTCGCTTTTTTTTTTATGAGATGAAAAGCAGGAAGAGGAATAGCAACTTTATTTCCTCCCAATGGAAACTTTATCTTCAGCTCGTCCTTTCAACTCAGCCGCTGACAGCGCCAACAGATGCACAATGACACAGCTGATCACACACAATAATCGTCGTCTCTCAATCATTTGATATCACATCAAACGTCTGAAACTGTCCGCTCGCCCCGCAAAGACTCCTCTCCTTCCAAAAATAAACCTCCTCTCCTCTCTGCGCTTCTAGTTTGTCGCAGTGACTCCAGTGTGGATGACAATCTAATTGCATCCTCGTGTCTCTCCGGTTTAATGGGCTGTCAGGTAGCATGATTACACACTTTCATTGCTTCCCTGCGCAACTCACATATTGACAGTAACTGACAATATGTGTGTGTATCTGCGTGATGGAGGAAAGGTGCAAATTGTTTAAGGGTGGTGTGGAACCTTAAAGCCAAAACGTCTGAACAGTAGTTATATTAGGTGTGTAGTAGGGGCCTGCTGGAAGGCCAGTAGATCGATATTAGCTCATTTATTGGGCAGATATATTAACATGTGTTGTTTAGTGCCCTGATCGGAAGGTTGGTGGTTCAATCCCTGACCTGATTCCAGATGGTGGCAGGTGGCACTCTGCAGGGCAGCCTCACCAGTTTGAAAGGGTGGATGAGTGTGACTTTGAGTGGTCGCAAAGACTAGAAAAGCACTATATAAGTGCAGTCCATTTACCATCTTCTGGCCGTAGTAATTAAAATGGTGAAAAGTGAAAGGGGGAAGCAAGGAAACAGAGCATGAAGCAAAAAAAGCTGCAATCGTTGGAGGCAGAGACGTTTCTACTCACTGGACGAATCTGATCAATCAACTGTTCTAACGTTTATCGATGATTTATCCCGCACATCCACTGAACACCACACTGTGATGAAGTCTTTGGCTGGAGGATTTTGCATTTCAAAGTCAAGGAGTTTAAATGAGACTTGAAGTTGAACTCCTTTTACCCCGTTTTACAAATGAATTAAATTCATAAGAGTGGTAAGAAAAACAATGTTTTTTTGATTTGCCATCTGCACAACTAAGCTTCTTCAACCACCAGCGGAGGAGCAGTAATCAACTTTCTAAACAAAGCAATAACGTTGAGCAGACTACGTCGAACCACGGGGAGAAGGACGCAGATCAGATTGTATCCATCAGCAGTGAGACGGCAATGAGACTTCAGAGCAGGAGGCCATGTCACAAGTGTGTGTGTGTGTGTGTGTGTGAGCAGGACGGGAAAGCAACTATAAATACTCTTGTCACTGTAACTGAGATGCCTTTCATGTATCTTTTCAGGTAATTGAAATAAATAATTGTGCTCTCATGTCAGGTGAGTTTTGATGACATACTGTGCTCATCTATTTTTGGAAAAGGAGGAATCAGAGGCCAGCGTATTGTTCTGCAGTTATCTGTTAGAACATTTCCCATTTCAGTTAGCTTTGAAGACTCTTCCTGTTGAGGGCGATCTGTGAAAAAGATCTTTTAAAGCCAAAAAAAACCTCTCCTTTTCAAACTAGTGTGAAAGAAGGGAATGGCATTTAAATAATTCA
Source organism: Serranus cabrilla (assembly GCA_903364295.1). Lineage (NCBI taxonomy): Eukaryota > Metazoa > Chordata > Actinopteri > Perciformes > Serranidae > Serranus > Serranus cabrilla. The sequence continues at coordinate 611,652 of CAFUXE010000401.1, forward strand.
CATTTGTCTTCTCTCATACTGGTTCTGGCCAGTGTGCAGCATCACCTGTCAGTATTGTTCAAAGTTGTGGTTCGTCGACCACTAGAGAGGCAGAGACCTTTAAACTTCTTCTTGAATCTTGTTTGGAAAAAAAACAACTTTTTTCTTTAAATATTTCCAAATAAGACATAGTTTGGACTAGGGATGGACCCCGAAACCAAATACATACTCAGGAAAGCACAAAACAAACTTGCCCCTTATCAGTAGGAAAACACCATTGGACATCAACATCACTGACACATTATGGCTCTTGGAATGGTAACATATATATGAATAGAATTCAAAACTTACATGCCAATATTAAATCAATCTGATGTTCTGACTGAACAAAAATTGTGTTGCAAATACATTTTAAGTTCAAAAGTACAATATTTGTCTGATTTAATGTGACCTCAAAAATACAAAAACAGATCATTTTGTTGGTTAAACGAATACAGACACAGACAATGATGTATCTTTGCACCTTAAAGTTAATTTATGGATTCTGAGAGCGTTCTTATGAAATTTGGATTATTTGTAAGTACCTAATGCATAGAGCCCACTGGCAGAAGCTCTCTGGATTAAGTTTGAAACTTATTATACTTTTCCACTTCATTTGGAGACTTTCAGGGCAACCTGGTCTTCCTAAAAGTATGTTACCATACAACAAAGCTGCATTTTGAGGGCCACATACTTTCTAATCCATGTCAGGTAACTCCGCTTTGAGAGGACATCAGAGTGGTTGGATGGGTCAAACAAACAGAACCTTCACTCAGGAGTGTGTATTTGTTGATTTCATGAAGACACTGGTGAAACCTGCACTGGACTACTGCAGTTTGGTTACCAGCCTCATGTTGGTTTGGATGATGCTGTCATATATCTGCTGCAGTGTGCTCACTCTCACTTGGATGGTAGTGGAGGCACTGTGAGGATCATGTTTTTTGATTTCTCCAGTGCCTCTTATACCATTCAGCCATATTTATTGAGTGAGAAGCTGCTTGGGATGGGTGTCAGCTCATCTATGATCTCCTGGGTTTATTAGACTTGGGAGCTGCCTGTTTGATATGGTGGTCAGTAATACAGGAGTACCGCAGCGGACTGTTCTGTCTCCAATCCTGTTCACTCTGTACACCTCAGATTTTCAGTACCAGTCTGGATCATGCCATCTGCAGAAGTTCTCTGATGACTCTGCGGTGGTTGGGTGGATCAAAGATAGACAGGAGTCTGAGTACATACAACTTCTCATTTTAAAATTCTGGCCTTTAACATGAAAATATAAAACAAGTTAAAAACAAAACAAGAGAAAAAAACACTGATGTGAGAAAGCAGAAGGCAGAAAGACTGCCGGCCCGGCACCAAATTAACCAGAACCTGAAGAAGCTCGAAGACAAAGACCCACAGTGGGAGGAGAGGAGTGGGTTTAAATGACTCTTGGTTCTTTATCAGAAGGCTTTAAAGACAAACTGAACAACAGAAGTTGGGTTTTTCCACTTTTGAATGCTCATTCAAACAGTGGAAGTTTTCACAGCCCTCAACCTTAAATAACTCCTGAACCCCCAACCCTCTCACTCTATGTGGACTGGTGCAATAGGAATCACCTGCTCCTAAATGTGGACAAAACCAAGGAGATGGTGGTCAACTTCAGAAACCAATAAGCATCATGGGCAAGGAGGTTGGAGTTGTAGACCACTACAAGCTATTGGGTATCTCCTTGAATGACAGACTGGATTGGAGTACAAACATCGACGCTGTGTACAAGAAGAGGATGAGCAGACTGTATTTCCTGAGGAAGCTCAGATCCTTTAATGTGTTCAGTAAGATGCTGAAGATCTTCTACCAGTCTGTGATGGCGAGTGCTCCATCCACACTGCTGTGGTCTGCTGGGGGAGCAGCATCAGTGCCAGGGATGCCAGCAGGATCAAAAACTGATTTGTAAGGCTGGAACTGTCATTGGTCAGAACCTGGAGACATTTGAGTCAGTGATGAGCAGGAGGTCACAGAACAAACTTCTCAGCCCCTCCATAACACACTGAAGAAGTCTTTCTTGCCATTCACAATTGGACTTTACAACAGCTCACCACTCTGTAGCAGATAATCTCATCACTGAGTCACTGTGTTTAAATATTTAATGTTGATATGAAAAAGTCAATTTTCTTGCACTAACTCATATTTATATGGGGCTTAAAGGTCATTTAGTTTTTATCTTCTCTTCTGTACAGGTAGATTTATTAATATTATTATTATTTTAATATTGCAGAGACCTCTATTTATTTTATATTACACCAACTTCTTTGCTTCCCATAAACTTAAATGGTCTATGTCTGTCTATTCCATCCATCCATCCATCCATCCATCCATCTATCTATTTGAACCATCCTCCCCCATGTTGGATATCTACTTTATTGTTGTCATATCAATACATCTTATTCTAAATCCTTGGTGAAAAGCAGAAGACCTTGGGCCTTTACTGCAACCTTTCCAAAGGCTGTGTTGCATGTCGACACTTTGCTGAAATGGTTGGGAAATCAAGCCATTTTTGAAAAATGAAGGACAAGCTGGTGAGGTCAGTGCCTCATATTTATTTATTAAATACAAAGAAATTGATTTTGTTTTTCCCTGTCAAGTTGTCCTTCGACTGAAGGCAACAGGTAAGGCTCAGCTGTCGATACATTGAACACTCTCTCAGTGTTTTTGTTCAACTTTTCAGGCAGCTGAGATATCTGAGGATGTAATGAGAAACACACACTGGGTCAGAATGCAAACAGCATAACAGCTTGTTTGTCAAAAACTACATACAAGCATATACGTAAGTCTGGTGAGATACATTGTTTTTCTAATATATAGTAACAGTTGAGCATTTTTGCAGCATGTTTACTTAATCGATGCTGATGCTTGATGTATCATCAGCCACACCAGCATGACTTCTCTCTGTACTGTTTGTTTATAATTCAAATTTTTGCATCGGTATGTCTACGTTTCAATAAATATTCTCAAGTTTTAATATATATTCTCAGGCTTCTATATATATTCTCTGACTTTCATTTAGTATGAATAATAATTTTCTTAATAGCAATTTTTAATAGCAATAGGAAGCCTTTTGTACAACATGCTATATTCATTCTGTTTTATTTACATTGGCTATTATTATTCAATTCACAGTGTTAACTTCCTTTGACCTTAAAGTGGTTACTGCTTCAATGAAACAGCAGAAGTCAGAAATGAAGACATAGCTACTGGGAAATGTGTCATCAAAGCCTCCCCATGACCTGGTTATTTCTGTGGAATAATGTTCAGTGTTGTTTTTATTTATTTAGCAGACTTTGCAGATTAGGGTTATTACAGTTTTAAACATATAATCCATTCACAAGGTTTTTGTATTCCCTGATAGGACTGAGGAATTTTTCGACATGTTTGGCTGATGTCGGGAAATCCACTGTGTATTCTGATCCAGGAGCAAATTAAAAAGGGATTAACATTTTTTATTTCTCCTGAAACAGCAGATTTACAGGACTGCACAGTGTATGTAATGCTCTAAGGTTACTACCAACTAGTCAGGAAGTTGAACCAGTAGTTATTGGTCTTTCTTATATCTAATAATTGTGTTGAAAGGATTTGCAATTTTTTGCATTATGTTATTTTTACTTTAAATCGGTGTTGTAGCTTTATTATTTTTCCAACTATGAAGTCTGTTGTAAAAATATAAATAATCAATACAATAGATAAGAAAAAACAGTCATTAGAACTAAATAAATTTAAAAATGTTTCCTTTTGCCACTGACCCCTATAGGGTGTCAGTGCTGTGGCCTGTAGTCAAATAGTACAGGACCATAAGTAGCATAATCAGAATATTGTCTGGAAAAAGTGTTTGCGTTTCTGTGATAGAGCTAAGGGTCCTTTGATATATGAGGTTTGATTTAATAATTAAATAATTAATTAGTATCGAAGATATTAATTTTCTTTTTAACTTCCACGCTAGTTAAACTGTCCACCTGAGTTTAAAGTGAAATCCTGTCTGGTGGTGGTGCCCCTTTCAAGTTATTTAGAGAAAAATACATAAATTTTAATTGAATTGATTTATGATAAATAAATTAATTAATTCAGCGCCCACATATGCTTGTTGCCATTTTGGTGGCAATAGACTGTCAGGGATAACTTATATTTTCATTCTTGATCCACTGACAAGATTTTCAGAGATCTAGTTCTATCTTTTTTGCAGAGCATACTGGAATGTTTGCTTAGCATGATGAGCCTTTTGGGTGAGGCTGATTTTCTGACACAGGGCCAGTGCAAACATCTTAGAGGACTTGTCAAATCTCTATCAGGATCCCACATGAAGCAACAAGCAACAACAGGGTGTAGTGAATAGGTGAAAGATGATTTGTTTGTTGCTTTTCCACACCCTTTATCCTTACAAAGTGAAGTCGCTCGATAACCTATTGTTTGTTTGACACTTACATGTGTAAAATCTGACCAAACCAATGGGTGAGTCTCATGAAATAACTCATTCCCTGATTTGCACCAAAGCAAAGGGACTTTGACTTTGCTTACAGGCCTCCTTTGTGGATAAGCATTCAATAAAAGGACAAAAACAAACTTCTTGACAAGAAAGGGGGAAAAATTGAATGACCAAAGCCAACAAAGGCAGTAAACAGAGGATCGCTAGTCTCTAAATGTGTTTTCAGCCAACAAATAACTTTAAATGTCCTAAAGCTGTAGAGAGAGCTGTGATTCAGCGCTGGCAGGGAACACTATCCATCATGTGAAAGGAGAGGCTGGTGGAGCAGCAGCAGAGGAGAGAAGAAGAAATAGCTGTCTGGAGCTGTGAAAAAGGAGTCCATACAATACGATGAGATGCCTGGGAAGACTGCTGAGGATTGCTCCTCCAAGACTCAAGTAAGAAATCTTTTGTATGCTGTTCGATCTCTTTCTCGCTGTTATGTGCCTCCCAGAATGTCCATCTATTGTCCTCCAACGCTCCCCATCACTGGATTTACTTCCCTGCCTGCTTGTCTCCTTCAATGTGCGCTTCTACGTCTGTCAGAAAATGTGTTCGGCGTTTCCTGGACAAGATGTCCTGTTTGATTTGTGCAGAATCATAAAAAACTAAAATTAGCCAGATTTCAGAGAAAAACTGGTTAAGGCTTGAAAGGATAAGAAAGTCAGCTTCTTAGCAGATAGGGTTAATGGGTGCAGCTCTGACTAAAGAGTCATTTAGCAGAGGGGAAATTAGTGTTTTTAGGTTGCATTGTCATAAAAGTCAATGATTTATAAGGTAAATTTCCTATGAGCTGACAAGAGTGAGATAGGGAGGTAGAGGTACTCCAGTGACAACAGACATTTACATAAACACCGTAAATTCTATAGTGGAAGTTTAACACAAGATGACCAGCTCTGGTTGGCTGCAGGGTCATCCCAAATTGCCCAATTGCGAAGTCCAACCTATTGTCGGGGTTTGGCCAAAACCTAGAAGATAAATGTGGAAAGAGAGATTTGATTCTTCACTCTGTTCTGTGGTCTGACTTTGGTCACTGCAGAGTCCAGCGCTGTACATTGCATTTGGTTATGATTCTTTCAATAAATGGTCAACTCTATTCAGTTGTCTTGAGTTTTCTGTAAAGACCAAGTATAGATTAAAGATCCGGGCAGAGCAGGAAGGCTTTAAGGCCTCAGCTCTAACAGGCTGTGTTTGTGTGAGCAAAGGTTCTCTGTTTCCACCCTCATAACTCACTCATTAAAGCAACAATAAATACATTTGTCATGATGAAGAACAATGAACAATTCATAACCACTTTGTACATAACCTCCTGCTTTTTTCTCATGTGAGGGCACTGAACATTGTATCTATATTACTGTTTAATATCCAAAGCAGTGTTTATGTTGTTCTTCCTTGACATATAATCACTAGGCCCACATTACCAACATAATCATCAATCTCAACAACATGCTATATTACAGCATTTTGCCACAGAACGGTAATAAAACTAATAAAATAAAATAAGTTACTCTTAGAATTAAATTATTCATTTCCAATCCTTCTTCCTTATGTTTTATGGATGATACAGAGTGTTCCTCCATTGAACAGGCAGAAAAAATTGTGTTAGTGTAATTGCACAGACTCCCCTTCCCACCTACTTAAAACCATCTAACATACTGTTGTGACGGCACAGTTCAATTAATTTCATCACACGTTCTGCCGTAGTTGGACAGGGAAAGGGAGGAGCACACTGCCTGTACACCTTGGTATTAGAGTACAGGATGAAATTCAAATTGGTACAACAAGCAAGTAACACAGCAGTTGGCTTGTCTGTCAAAAACAACATTTAAGAGAAGATGTTGTTTGTACTGTTTCTATATTTAACCTAAACCATCTTTTCTGAATTTTAACCAAAGTGTTCTTGTAACCCAGGGGTGTCAAACTGATCCGGTAAAGGGCCGAGTGGCTGCAGGTTTCTGTTCCAACCAAGCAGGAGCACAGGTGATACTGATAATTAATCAACTGAGTGAAGACAGTTCAGCTGATTGAATGATTGGATTCAGGTGTGTTTCTGCCACTCTGCCCTTTCCTGGATCAGTTTGAAACCCCTGTTCTGGATGACAAAAAAAAAAAATTATAGTATATCCAAAAATTGGTCATAGTGTAGTTCACCCAAAAATGCCTAAAAATGCTGTTGGACCTGGGTAATAGTATAGTATATCCAAAAATATGAAACAAGAAACACTGTATTATAGTGTGTCCAAAACTGGAAGAAAAATTGCATACTATATTATATTTAAAAATGTCAAAAGAAAAACACCTTATTATAGGATGTCCAAATATTAGTTTTTGTCAAAAAATTATCATTCTGTAAAATGCTTACAAATGCTAGAATTGGCTCAAACTGATCCAGTAAAGGAGCACAGGTGATACTGATAATTAATCAACTGACTGAAGACAGTACAGCTGATTGAATGATTGGATTCAGGTGTGTTTCTTCTTGGTTGGAACAAAAACCTGCAGCCACTCGGCCCTTTACTGGATCAGTTTGACACCCCTGTTGTAACCTAATGACAGTTCAAATGTCTAATTCCTGTACAGCCATTACCCACCACGGCCATTTGCAGACCATATGCTCAAGAAAGTAGCAATTCTTTGAGATGATCACATTTAAAATGCTTGAAAAATTACACAAAAATCAAGCCAATCAGCACACAAGCATTTTCTACCTTAAAGGCTTTTCTACAGCAGTAGTTTCTGTTTTCTGTGTGTGTCTAAGTCAGCCAGCAGGAAATAAAGTCTTCTTCAAATCCCAGCAGCCTCTCATCAGCAACCTTTACTGCTGAACTCTGTCTGATTCCAGTCCCATGTGAACTGGGCTTTAGTTTCAGGCTCTGGCTTGATTCAGTGAGCAACCTTCGTTGATGCTTGAACAGCTCCTCAGGCATCTCCACTGGGATGGGCATGTTTTTGTTTGAAAACACCAAATGTGGATGGAGATGCAAAGGAAATAAGATCCAAACCTACGTACCTGTGTGGACTGAGACACTCAAATGCCCTCCTGCATACAAACTGATGCAAACAGCTGTTACCTACATGTGTGAAGCAAGTTCAACCAACAAAGTGTCAAGTGAAACAAACTGATCACTGATTTATACAAAAATGCACTGATTTTCCTGCTGGCATCAATGTTTTTACCCAACAGTCATAATGTAGTGTATTGCTGCTCAATAAGTTAAAAACAGAGACACATTAATAAAAATGTTGAATCACACACACGCACGCACACGCACGCACGCAC
>CAFUXE010000401.1:632141-643858 GCA_903364295.1 Serranus cabrilla
CTCAGCTGATTAATTATCAGTATCACCTGTGCTCCTGCCATGTTTGTGAAAACATAATACAGCATAATATGTCCAGAGTATAACGGGGACATTTTTAGCATTTGTAAGCATTTTACAGAATGATTATTTTTTGACAAAAATCAACATTTGGACATCCTATAATAAGGTGTTTTTCTTTTGACATTTTAAAATATAATATAGTATGCCATTTCTTTCCAGTTGTGGACACACTATAATATAGTGTTTCTTTTTTCATATTTTTGGACATACTATAATTAGTTTTTTTGTCATCTAGAACAGGGGTTTCAAACTGATCCAGGAAAGGGCAGAGTGGCAGAAGCACACCTGAATCCAATCATTCAATCAGCTGAACTGTCTTCACTCAGTTGATTAATTATCAGTATCACCTGTGCTCCTGCTTGGTTGAAACAGAAACCTGCAGCCACTCGGCCCTTTACTGGATCAGTTTGACACCCCTGCCTTACAGGGTCTAAAAGCCAACACTGCTATCAGAAAAAAAATGGTACAACTTTCTGTAGAGCTTAGAGGAAGAGCAAGCACAACTTTAAGTTTCCCTTCAACACAACATTGTTATAATAAGAATTTACATAAACAAAATGTGCATTGCTGTGTTTTGTTTTTTTTGGTGGAAGAACTTTGTGCGGAAGCTATTGGCTAAAAACAAATTTGACTCAACTCTGAGCTCCGAGTTGGCGGCAGCGGCAGCAGCGAGGAGGATCAGAGCGAGCAGCGTGAGCTGGTTGGAGCTGTGCTGCACTGACTGACAGGTGAATATCGCTGCAGGGCTAAAACACAAGCACAATCACACACACATTCTAAAGCACACTGCAAGATACAAGCAACCCCCCCCTCCCCCTGAATTACAGGCGAAAACATCACACACACTGTTTAACACACATACACGGAGTTGTACCTGCGTGCATCACACTGGGCTAATAATGACACAGCTGAGCAGAACACCCTGACCTTACCTCTGGATCACGGCTGCACTCACACAGTAAATCATCTATCACCCAAAACATGTCCACAGTAACACTTTAGCACAACTAAGGTCTTATTTTGTAGCTTTCACATTATTCCTATCAAGAAGAACAACATTGAATTCACAAAATTAAATAACAATGTATTAAAACGTGCAACATTTAGTGCAGAATACTGTAGAAGCTCACACACCTTGTTTGTAATAGAGTTTGAATATGTGGAGCTCCCAATGCAAAGGGTTTAAAAAACACAGTGAAAAACATCAGATAGAATCCACTCAGTGGACTGTGGTTGATGTCTTCAATGCATAACTGATTTTCAATTGACAATATCTGATTTTCTATTTCTCACAAGTTAAATGCACAAACAACGCGTTAATAAGTCCACTTCAAAGTTTGAACAGCACTTTTATGTTTCAAATATTTTTATTAGAAGCAAAGAACAAAACGAAAGTACAGGCCAGACGAGAATTATGCCTCATTTTTGTTTTACAGTGCTCCATAGAAGCCAAGAAAAATAACTAAAAAACAAACAGTCAGTTCTATAAATGAATGGATGAGTGTAGGATGAAACAAACAAGTTAGATGAAAAGGCAAAATGAAATTAAGAGTAAATCAGATGTACTTCAAAATGATCTTGCTGCCTTAAAACAAACAAACAAACAAACAAAAAAACAAAAAACAGAACAGCACTTTAATATAGCCAAGCTAGCATTGCTTCCCCTTCTTCCAGTCTTTGTGCAAAGCTAAGTTAAAATGCATCTTTGTGTGAAGCAATGTCTGTGTAATGCTAACATGATTAGCATGGATGGTTTTGCAGTATGTGCATTTTTTTATTGTTGGATTGCCTTAATTTCTTCTCAATTCCAATGAGTGTGCAAAGAAAGGCTTACAAATGTTTCATCATTTACAGATAATGTGAGAATGTAATGGGATACTCACGCTGTTCCACACAAATATGTTAATTTGTTTAGCAGTAATAGCCAGTGTATTTGCAAATAAAGCTAAAAGAAAGAAAACATCTCAAACATTTTTAATAAAGAAAATTCTGCCTGCATTAATACCCAGAGCTCGTTAAAAAACACTCAGCAACAAACAGAAATCACACTGGACTCTGAGCACACAAATTAATAAAACCCTCACAGTGTAAAGAAAACAAACACAAGCTCTCAACTCAATACCAAAAGAGTATAAGGTCTGATACTGTAATGCTATTCAGGCTCAATGTGTCCAGAGTGAGAAAACAACAACCTCACTCATCAGCTGACATTAACGTAACGTTACGACTCAACATGTTTACATTTACACCTTATTCTCCACATTGAGAATCTGTGTCTCTCATATAAATATTCTTTGGGGAAATCTAATGGGTGTTGTCCATCTCAAAAATCTCCTTAAAGACTTAAAGCTGATGTTGTTGTTGTAGATGTTAAACATTGTTGTTGTATGATGTAGTTTCTTGTTGTTTAATGTTGTTGAATGATGCTGTTTAATGTAATTTTAGTTGTTTAATCTTGTCGTTGTAGATGCCTAACACTGATTAATGCTGTTGTTAAGCGTTGTTAGATGCTGTTTAGTGTGGATGTTGAGTTGTTTAATGTTGGTTGTTAGTTGATGTTGTTCGTGTTTAATGGTGTTGTTGTTGTCAGTGATTTTACAAGAAAATAGAAACTCCCTTTCTATCCTTCTCTGAAAACAAGAAATTGGGAAATAGTTGTCATTAACGGCGATGTACTGAATATGCTCATTAATTCAGCCGTTTAAGATGCTTAATGAAGCCTGATTAATATATAGTATTCATTATCAATGCGATTTATTCTACTTATACTTTGTACTTTTTACACGTTAATAATCCATGTGAACACATATGCAGCGTTAGCATTTGTGTGCTGATTATTGGACAGAACTTTCTGCAAGAGTGATTGCTGTAGCCACTTTCACTTGATATGACAAATAACTTGTTGTGACTATTTCAATTACAACAATCAAGCTGCATCAAAAAGAATACCTGCTGTGTGTGTGTGCGTGTGTGTGTGCATGTGTGTGTGTGTGTACTGCAGACAAAGGAACAACTGTAGATGTAGATAAATGGGCAAATTATTAGTTTTCTTCTGAACTTTGGGTTGTTGAAATAGAAAAGCTTACTGAGAATTACAAAATTATTCTCAAAAGTTCAGCAAGCATTTCCCAGAGGCTGCAATTATCATCACACACAATATGACATGCTGGGACAGAACATCACATATTCAACTCTTTGGGAAATGTAGACCATGACAGGGTGGCAATATTGCTATTGGCCTTTCTACAAAAACAGATGTGCAGACATGCACCTTCAGATCGTGAAAGCCTGTTTCGATAACAAAAAAGTTGTTATTCCAGAATGGCACTAACTGCAAAACTACCTAAAAAAGAAGATGGACTACTCAAAAAGGGGTCTAAAAGAGAGACTGACAACGAACACAATAAAATTAGTGTCAAGTGTTTCAGAGATGGATAGAAGCTGCTGCTAGTGGTTTAGCCTTCTACTAACTGCAGCAAAGGGCCACACGGTGGTGTAGTGGTTAGCACTCTTGCTTCACAGCAAGAGGGTTGCGGGTTCGATCCCCACCCGTGGCCTTCTGTGTGGAGTTTGCATGTGTGCGTGGGATTCCGGCTTCCTCCCACAGTCCAAAAACATGCAGCTTAGGTATAACTGGTGTCTCTAAATTGCCCGTAGGAGTGAATGAGAGTGTGAATGGTTGTCTGTCTTTATGTGTCAGCCCTGCGACAGACTGGCGTCCTGTCCAGGGTGTACCCCGCCTCTCGCCCAGTGCAGCTGGGATCGGCTCCAGACCCCCGTGACCCAGGTTGACCCGGATAGGCGGTTACAGAAGATGAATGAATGAATGAATAACTGCAGCAAAAGGCTCATGCTTCTGTTTATGCAGCCAGAAAGATCCTCAAGTCTGTCACCTCAAAGGTGACCTTTATAGGCCACAAGTCTGAAAAGAAAACAGGACAGTAATTATCATAGTACTGGGGATATAACAGCATTAGGATCACAGCCATTGGTTGAGCGGTCGACCACTGATTGAAGGTAAGTGGTTTGGTCCCTTATCATGGCAGCCTACACATATCGAAGTATCCTTGTGAAAGATACTGAACTCCAGATTGCTTTCGATGCTGTGTTCATCTGTGTTATACAAGTGATTAAGTTTAGTAGTAAAACTGCCTACCCCAGCTTTAATTTACTTTTAAAGCTGCAGAGAGTGTCTGTGTCCACCAATTATAACTTTCCTCCTGCTGTGTGGTGCTGGGCAGGTCGTGCACAAAGCTTGTTCTCTTAGAATAACCACCTGTTGCTGAAAAACAGTACTGGTGAAAGCCGTGAGACTCAGCCAAAACAGTAAGGCTGTGGGTAGTAAAACCAAAACAATAAGGTGAGAATGATACAATGCTCTGTGGAGGTGAGGAAAACAGCAGAGGCAGGTAATAGGTCTCTCTGAGCATATGTCACTAGCAGAGACTGCAGTCATTTCCTCCTTCCTGAACACGCAAATATTGATTAGAGCAGTTTTAAATTCAATGAGAATTTTTGATTTTGTAATGTCAGGTATAGAGGTAAATGTGACAGAGAGGAGCAGGTGAATAAAATGATTTTAAGGCTGCGGCAGCTTGTGTTGTTCAGCAGTCAGTAAACGTCTCTGATTGGACGAGCAAAGCACCGCTGGTTCATCAATAGTACAGAACAGAAGAGACCCAGAATACTGAACACACACACACACACACAACCCAGACCTTCACCCCCCAACCTAGTTCTGCAACCACCTGCTAGCCCTGCAGTGTGTGTACAGGACAATCAGGTGGTATTACAGCGACACCACATGCTGAATAAAAGTCAACAAGATGCTTCGGCTCGATACCGCAAGTGTGTTTGTCAGTCTTACAAAGAAACAGTGCAGCCAATTTTACAATGTGGAGTTGGCAGAGGAGAGAGCGAGTGGGTGTGTTTGTGTGCATGTGTGTTGTGAATACCTGAGCAACAGCGAAGCAGAGGAGCTAAAAAATAAATGGATTTATTGAATGTCAGGAAAGAGGGAGTGTGGCAAGAGGAAAGAAAGAAAGAAGAGAGAGATGAAGGCAGATATCTGGTCGCCATTAAAAAATTCATTTCAGGGAGGCAGGCCATGCCTAAAGCAAGTTTGGCTTTCAATGATTAATTTATATTTGTGTGCCTGTGTGTGTGTGTTGCCTCCATCATGTTTTCCCTTTAGGATCATTATCGCTGGATACAGCGAAACAACACAAAGTGCTTATGGTTATGAGTGTGCAGGACACAAAGTAGATGCATTGCACAGATTTCAAATCACATTTTGTTCTCTTGTGAATATTTGGGGCAGCAGGACGGCTTGTATGTGAAATTGATAAACTGTTGTTGAAATAGACTACAGTGTGTGTTCATGGTGATGAAGGAACATGTCACCCAGTGCAGCAGTGTGGCTCATTGACGTGTTTTTAATCAATAACAATGGAGCTCTATGGCCCAGAGGCAGAAGATACATCATGCTTTTAAATACATGTGATTGGATACATTTGCTGAACAATGAGAAATGAAGTTCATTGTTCTGTAAAAGTAATGTAAAGAGAGAAACCTGTCTCTACACTTTCCTCCAAATTGTATTGAAATCTGAAGGTGAGATATATCACAAACTAAGAAACAGAGCCAAAACCAAGGGGTCTGAAAAGTAAAGCCAATGTTGGAATTGCCTTAAACCTGCAATTATTTAAAAACTGGTAGAAGGTAACACTGGTTGCAAAAAGGAGTTTGATTGTATAGAAGTATGTGAGAATATAGCTCTCCTTCTCACTTGATTTATTACCTAAGTTAACATTTTCATCACAAGTTTATGGTCTAGATTATTAGTTTCAAGTCTTTTTCAATAGAGCATGATGTTCATATAGTAAATCAAGCTTCCATTTAGAGCAGGGGTGTCAAACTGATCCAGGAAAGGGCCGAGTGGCTGCAGGTTTTTGTTCCAACCAAGCAGGAGCACAGGTGATACTGATAATTAATCAACTGATTGAAGACAGCTGAGGTGATTTGATTGATTGGATTCAGGTGTGTTTCTTCTTGGTTGGAACAAAGACCTGCAGCCCCCTCGGCCCTTTACTGGATCAGTTTGACACCCCTGATTTAGAGGAAAATAGACAGGGGGGGTTTAGGGCGGGGCTTCCTTATGATTGACAAGTGGCTACCGGTGAGATCTGTCAGTCAGGATAGCGGCTTACTAATGCGTATCCATGGCATCAGTGTGTTTCCACTTCCTGTGCTAACGCTTCCTTGCTCAACCAGGCTGGAAACGTGTGAAACCTCCACGGCTCCACCATCTTGTCCAAAAATTGTCATTTGTGGATCCAAAAACCCCAAATGCCAAACTAGAGGCGTCAAAAAAAATAAAATGCTTTTAAAGTCCGCTTCTTTGATACCATGGGTGGAGGCAAAAAAAATTATTTTCTCGGTGAGAATGGTGAAATAGTTCATTGATGGGTAAAAAAACATCTGTGATCTGTGGTGCCGTTCGTACATGAACAGCAGCACTGTTTTCTTTTCTGCAATGCTGATGAGTACAAGCAACTCTGCTAAAACTTTCTCCCAAACAAACATCAGTGGGCGAACTCTCTGTTTGACCTCTTGCTTCCAGCTCACTTTTAAAAACATCCTTCTGTTTCCTCTCCATTTGCAGCACATCAGTTGCACACAAGGCTGTAGAAAATCCCCACGACACCCGTCTTTCGCCTCCATCTCTTAGTCTCTCAGTCCTTATGTCACCCTGCTTCTTCACAATAGGCAGAAAAACATTGGTTCTCCAAAGGGATAGATAGTCATCAAATTAATACATCATGTCACTGGGTCAACAGTTTTCCAAGAATTGGTTGACTCGGCATAGAAGTTATGAGTTCATCTTAGTCTTCTTTCCAATGCTATTCAATGTACCTATTGCTTTATTTAATGACATCCAAAATCTTATTTTCATGTATGATTATGACCCTGAACGACTTCAACCGGATTCTTTCAACATTAGCAGTTCTCATCTGCGCTCCTCCTGGATGTCTGAGCTCTTCACCCTGTCCTTGAACCTGCCAGTACACTACCTCAGAAGTGCTGGTCAGAGGGTAAATTATCTTTGGAAATCTCTTCAACCCACACCCTAACGATGTATGATAAGGTTCGTTCAACAATTTCTGAAACCAGCAATCTGGAGTTCTCACCCTTTTCACTGTGTGATTGGCCAGGGTCAGGGTTTGAGAATTTCTCTTTACATCTGTTTCTGTTGAGTGCACTAATGGTTTTTTGTGTGAATGATAGCAAATTCTTGCAGTCAGGTTCAACATCCTGTGGAAAGAATAAAACCAGGATGGAGGCTGATGTAGCAGCTGATTGGTGCCTGTGGTTTTGGCATATCACATTAACAGTGTAGTTGCAATGTGATTCTGTCTTTCCATTTCAGACTTACTTCACCAGTGTATTTTTATGATTTTTTTGCCTGACCTCTATATGTTCTCCCACCTTATTCCAACATTTTCAAACTTTCCTCTCACACACTAGTCTTGTGCAGAAAGCTGAAGAATTCCCTTGACTCTGCTCATGCACCTCTTCTATCTTCTCTATCAGTCTGTCTTTCTGTCAGTCCATCACTCTGTCTGGCCAGGCTCTCCCTCTTCTAAACCATGAACAGGCGGGAACCTACTTTCCCCGACACAAAACTCCATGGGGGGACAGATTTCAGCATTGCGCGTTAAATTATTGATGAAGCAGCCACCCCTTCCTCTTCTCTCTCTCCCCTGAGGCTTTGTGCTGAGGGACACTGCGAGGAAAATGAAATCTCAGAGGACTCCCTCTGCATCTCAACACACTGCAGTGTGACTGCAGACATACAATCGACTGTACTCCGGCCCTGACATGACAACATGCACAAGCATGTAGTATATACTGTAGAGTGGAAAATAAACTTCACATGGTTGAATGATCTCTGAGGAATCGATTCATATCTCTGTACTGACTGACACAAAACTGCCAAACAGATGCACACATATATACACACACGCACAGAGCTATATAGTTGGATAGGATGAGTTGCAGTCTAAAGTCTCAACAGTGGCCCTTAGAGGCTTCAAACTACATTACACTTTCATTACAATTTCGGAAGAACCCAAGACTCGCAACAGGAGGAAGGTCTTTGTGGTTTATTAAAGCTCTTGCAAGAGGACCCATCAACTAACAACGAGGGATGTTGCAGAATGAAGCATGCAGAGTCTGTTATGTTGTTCTCCTTTATACAATACATGCCCACATCAAGATTACACACCTGTGGGTTATAGATCATCGTCTTCCATGGTCCTGGGCCAAATTGTAGTTTGTGGTCAGAGGAAGTTGTGACTGTGGTCAGAGGGAGGGATATCGTAAGAAGGTAATCAACAATAAAACAATGAACCACGACTCAAGAGAAACAAGAAGAAACTCTACTCCTATCCTTTTGAGGAACCCAGCTGTGTGACCATAAAAGTGTAACTGTAAAACTTCAACTTATCAGACTCACAATCTCACATTAAGCTCCACTTGGCCTTGTTTCAGAACTCGAGTCTTCATCTGCGACCAGAGTTTGCTCAGCTGGCATTGAGGTGTTCGTCCAGCTATGTTGGTAAGAGGTGACTTGTTGATGGAAGAGAACAGTGGAAGGAGGAGGTAGAGGTGTCTGAACCCAATAGCAGTATATGAATAAAAGTGTTCCTATGGTTGCTGTGACCCTCTCTCTACAGAGGGACCTGTTGCTGCCTTATATTCAGACTTCAGAATGAGACTTTTTCCACAAACTAGACTTGTTTTGACACAGTAAAAAAACAATTTGATCAAGCTAAATATTTTACTTCTCTTTCTATAATGTTGTCAGACACTTACACTCACAATTTGAACAACCTGGTGCAGTTTGAAGAATTCTGACTGCATGAAGTTAGGTCACAAACACTCTGTTTTGTTCCTACTAAAAAAAATGGAGCTAGTTAGTTACTAGTTATTATTGAAAAATGCAAACTATGATTTGTGTTTTACTTTTGCAGTGAAGTTGTGACTCTTGCAAATCTTTTCAACCCAAAAACTAAGCCCTTCTTTTCTTTTGTTAACATTTATTCAGAAGTGGTCTGGTAACATAAAGTTATACCTAAAAGTAAATTGAGGAAAATGGTGCATATCAATTAAAGCAAAGTCTGATCATGCAGTAAAAACATCCAAAATTCCAAAGAATGCATACTGGCTGTTTGGACTGTATTGGCCTTGCTTCCAAACTTTTGGCCTGTAGTGTACATACTTTTTTGGATGTTAAAAACGAATGCCTTCATAAATATAAAACTGTTATTGCTTCAGTGTGACAGAAAACTACTAATTGACTCATCTTCATCTCCAGAGGAAGAAGTACAAGACACTGCCTGAAGCTATTATCAATTAGAATAACAACCTGTATGCTCTGAACCCTCATGGGGCATGGCTGAAATGTTTTAACAATTCATGTTAAGTTCCCCTCTATGTTGCCTGTTTTCAGAAATAAAACTAGTTTTTGTTTGTATCTCAAATATAATTATATGGCCCACTATCAACTAGATCAACTAGCCAACATTCTTCAAGGAAAAAACTTAAAATATCTGTTTTTTAAGTGCAAGTATTCTCAACTTACATGTTTCTATAGATTGGAAGCTTAATAAAAGGTTTGACACAACAAACAGGATTCACGTTCAAGTTAGAAGATTGCACTTAATTTATCTAACAGAAGGAAAAATACAGATGACATTTATATTTAATATATTTACATTATCTCCCTTTTTTGTTATGAATGTATCATCATGGGAGACTGTGGCTAAGTTGGTAGACGGTCACCCACTGATCGGAAGTTCGGTGTTTCGATCCCTGACCATGGCAGCCTACATGTTGAAGTATCCTTGGGCAAAATACTGAACCCCAAACTGCTCCCAATGCTGCGTTCATCGGTGTGTGAATGAATTCACAATGATGGTGGCAGGTGGCACCGTGTAGGGTAGCCTCGGCCACCAGTATGAAAGGGTGAATGATCGCAGTCTGTAGTGTAAAAGCACTTTGAGTGGTCGCAAAGACTAGAAAAGCGCTATATAAGTACAGTCCATTTACCATCATTGGTAAATCATACAATCATTCTAAGTGAAAAATGAATCTGTTAACTTTACTGTTAGAGATGGTAAGGGTTTTTGCTCAAGTACTTGAGTAGAATTTTATAGCATGTGTACCTTGAGTTTTACATCACTACATTTCAGAATATAATACTATCCTTATTTACACCACTACAATAATGCAACAACTGTAGTTTTGCAATTTTGCAGATAAAGATTTTACACATTTTATCTGATAACACAGGAAGAATTACCTCAACCATTAAAATGTTGTTTGCATGTTAATTAATCAATAATAACATATCTATTATATCAATAGAAATATAGAACTTTTACATCTGTTACTTTACGTGAATGTTTTTGGTGATACTTCTGTACTTTTATTTTATAGGACTTACATTGTCATGTTGCTTCTTTTTAAGAATTCTTAAAAAGTGTGTGTGTGTGTGTGTGTGCGTGTGTGCGTATGTGACTGTGTCTGAGTGTGTCCCTGCTGAGTATTAAAAGTGGAACAGCAGCTGGTTTTGAGCTGTGGTCTCAGTCTGTCAGTCCAGTTATTCGACAACACTGCCTGAATAACACACTGTTTACTGCCACAGGGGAAACATAGAACACACACACGCACACACACACACACACCAACTCCCTCCTCTGATCTTACAAGCACAGGACAAAATACAATTATCATGTCATTCATTCTCATTTAAACGTTGGTGTTAAAAGACAGAAGCTTTAATGTTGACATAAGTCCATCAATTATCACAAAGTCACAGCACATCATTAGATAATTCCCCAAAACAGCTCCCAACTACAAGCAATAAGAATATTGGACAAAAGGGGGCAGAGGGACACACCTGGGCTAATCCAGTATGTAAAGCCCTCTGCAATGAGCCTAGTAGCTCCTACAGGTGGCTACTTTCTGTGTGTCATTGCATTCAGATTCTCACGATAAAGATTCCTGAGCATACTGAGCAGAATTATTCACAGAAGTCTCAGACCAGCTGATTAAAACCAGTAAAAACTCTGCATAAAGCAGCTCCAATGCTGTTTGGTTGAAGGAGGGGCTGGAGCCAAGCTGCTGCTAGCGTTTGCTTATAGCTTGTGTCTCCAATTACTTAAGATCTAGAAGTTAAAGCCTTAATCTGGCTAAATATACAGTTAAAAACGTCCAGGATCTGAAAAGGAGTTTTGGAAATATATGGCTTAAAACTTAATGAAAACGTTGACAGATTCTGCTACAACCACAACACATATGCACAAAGGGAATATGACGTGATTGACAGGTGACCCGAGGAAACACACCATTACCTTGCTTAAAATATAACACATAGATAACACAAATGCATGTCAAATCAAAACATGTAACATAGGTCTAGTTGTTTTTAGACATATCAAAGCAGAAATGTTACATATTGTACCTTTGTATAGTGTCTCAAATATTTCATACTGTATTGTAAAATGTTACATTTAACTGGAAATCTCCCACTGCTCTAGATTATAAATCAGTGTGAGTGTTCTAACTTGAGAGTGTGTGTGTGTGTGTGT
>CAFUXE010000401.1:656842-667274 GCA_903364295.1 Serranus cabrilla
GGTTGGAACAAAAACCTGCAGCCACTCGGCCCTTTACTGGATCAGTTTGACACCCCTGCCGTAGACCAATGTTTGTGTAGTTTGTGAAACCAAAAGTAAATGTTGTTATTTGTTATGTAATGGCTTTGTTACATCTATGTCTCATTTAATGCCATCTATTTTACTGCCTCACTTTAGTAGTTATGTTCAGTTACTTTATATTTTTTTAGCAATTTTTTGCTAGGCGTAACCGGATACTTTCCCCAGCCTTAAGCAAATAGTTTCATTACCTAAACCTTGATAAATTGTGACCATGTCACAGCATTGTGAGTGTGGAGTTTATTACAACCCATCGTCATAATCATATTTGTTGCTGGGCGACAACTTTAGTGGCCATAGTAAATTTGAAGGGCACAAAGGATGAAGTCAAGTGATGTAGTATAAAGAGTGAAAAAGTCCCGTTGGTGTGCTCCATCACTGACTGCCGGCAGCGCACACACGCACACACACACACACACACACACACACTCATATTTTCGCAAACAAGTTATAAATAAACCTCACAATTATCCGTTTTCCTTCATCGTTTCAGTAGCACAACCAAGGCTGCAAATCTCGTATTTATTTCTATGCTTACATTTCACATAAGCATTAAATTCACCCACATATGTGATCTGTGTGGAGTATTCGCCCACTTTCTCCCTCCCCGTTGACTGAGTTTGGCTGGAAAAACCAGAGAGTTTGGAATACTTCCAGCCTCTGACATTTTTGTGGTTACATGAACTCCATAATTTGTTTGTCTTTGTTATTTAACTGAAGAAAGGCAAATGTTTATTAAAATGTGGGCATTCTGTGTTGTATTTGCATTTGGCCGAGAAAGCTAAAAATGCTTCAAAGGGGGAAATATTGTCATAATTATATTTCTAGCCTAATTGGTGAGGTTAAAAAGGGGCCGTCTTGGCCTCAGTCTTGACTTGATTTTGGTTTTCCTAACCTAAACATGTAGTTTTGCTGCCTAAAACTAATCAAACTGTGACCGTTTCATAACTTTAATCGTGTTTAAAACTGCAATGCATATTGAGATAAGAGGACGTGTTGGTGTATGTGTGCAAATTCAGGAAACACGACTGGAGGTCATGTCTGAATCATACAGTATGGAGGACTTGTTGGATGAATGCATACAATAAAAACTTGTTTCTGATTGGCTGGCAGGTGTCTGAATCAGTAGCCGACATCTACATTTTAACCCAAAGTCCAGTAACTACATTTCCACTCCATCTCACAGTCATATTTTGCCAAGGGAGTTCTGCTCAGTTGTCATGGAAACAAACGCACACAGACTCACGTACACACAGGCTGCAGTTTCTTCACCTGCAGGCAGACATTGTTTAATAATGTTATTGATTGCTGTGTGTTTGTGCACTGACACGTGATCAGCCTGGTGGTGTGGAACAGAAACAGACACACAAGGATTCAAGAAGAAGAAACAAATCCATATATAGATAAAGGGACAGATAGACAAACAGACAGTGGGTTAGACACACGTGCACACACGCACGCACGCACACATGCACGCACACCATTAAAACACTGGAGACAAGATTAATATCCTGACGGCTGTGATGGAAGAGTCCCATTGCGCGGTTATGATCCAGTGGAGCAGCTCAGTGGGCAGATTCAGTTCAAAAGAGCTCCACCTAATAAATGACTTTACAGTTTCCGATGTGATGCTTCGAAGGACACGAACTGTTCTTGCAATTAACATTTTTCCTGTGAAAGTGCAGCATCTGAATTAAATGTGATTTATTAGTTTGAGCTCTTCTGGACTGAATATGTCCACTGAGCTGCTCCCCGGATCTTCTATCACGGCCTGCCGGGAAATTAATCTTGACCCAAAAGGACACATCGGAACTTCTTTTAGAACTTTTTCTGAGTTCAGGACTCTTGTGGAGAGTTAGGACATTTTTTTATAGAAGGAGAATGTTTTCAAAAAAGTGAGAACTTCTAAGGAAAGTAAACATATAAGAAAGAAGGGACAATTTTTGGGGAGTTCTGGACATTTTGGACAAGGATGACATGTTGGAAAGTAGGGACATTTTTTTGCAAACAAGGATTTTTGTCAATCAAGGACATTTTTTTTAGAAAAAAGGGACGTTTTTAGAAACACAAAATGAGCATAAATAAAGTGTCGATAGTGAGGAAAGTACTGTTGGAAAGTAAGGACACTTTTTCACGTGGGGGCATTTTAAGAGAACATATTTAAGGGCATGTGGATGTTTTTGGAAAGTTGTATTTCAGAAAATTAAGTTGTTCTGAGGGGGCATTGAAAACTAAGAGCATTTTTGGAAAGTAAGGACATTTGGGGACAATGAGGGCATAGGACAGAAGATGTAAGAACAGTGAAATGGCCACTAGAGGAGGCCGAGCTTTCATTAGTGGGGCAACACGCATGATTAAACTCCTCATGGCCACACACACTCACACACACTCACAGCTGGCTTAATCAATGATTAGTTATTGGACCAGGAAGGAGGAATGTCCCGGGGTGTATAGCGAAACAAATAAGTGTGTGTGTTTGTATCTAAAGGGAGATACAATGAGGGAGGAAGGAAGGATCATTGGTGTGAAATGAGACAAATGAGTGTGTCGGAGGATTTGTGTGTGTCTGTTCATTCTTGTGCGTGGCCGTTCTTCCATGTTTTGTCACCACTGCATCACAACATCAAAGAGTTTTTGTCACTTGACACACCATCCCGTTAGTCAGCCGTCATTGGAATGTGGATGACTGTCACCTGTAGTTTTTCTGGCGTGGCTGATTCAGTAAAATTCCACATGCTGGAAAAGCAGAACATCCGCTGTGCCATTTAGTTTGTATTCTTGTATGCATGAGACCGCCCCCAGTCCCTAACTGATCACCTTAGTATATCACAAATACTCTGATTGATTAGGGTCCAGCATGTATTCTGTCATGTCTATCAACCAATTCAACCTAACCTGACTCAGAGGAGAAAAACACCTTGTTGTCTGATTGTGGCATCAGAGAGAAGATGGACAGAAAGTGAGTCAGAGAAAGAGGAGGTCATAAGGTTTCTGCAGCCAAGACGAGCAAAAGACTGCGATGTCACATATAAAACCCGCTCTTCACTTCATGACTTCACTTTTCCAATAGCTTTACACGTCTGCATAAAGTCTGAAAAAGACTTTTCTGTGTCATTTTTGCTTTGGTGGTGACTCTGTGTCTCGCTGCCAGAGGCAAAAAAGGGACAGAAAAGGTCATCAGTCCTTCCTTCCTCTGCTGCTTCCCCGATTATGTTTTCGAGCTCTTCTTGGAAAAACATCTTAACAGTTTGACATGCACTAAAAACCAGAAGGTGCCCAGGAGGTGCTACCCAGAGCTCATGATCATAGGTGAGGGACAAACATAGATGAACCAGTAAATTGGAAGCTTTGCTTTCTGGCTCAGCTCCGTTTTCACCATGAAGAACGGGTACAATGCTATGTAATGGTTTTAGATTTCTCAATGAAAGAAATACTCAAATCACTCCCTATTCACTATATAGTGAATACGCCACTTTGTAGTGGTGTCCGAATTCTGAGTGAGCATCGCTATACCCTATATAGTGCACTACATATCTCCCATAATGCATTGTGAAATGTAGGGAGCAGCCGATGGTCACTAGACGGACAATATTGACCGTCATGCAATGTGGTTTGAGAGAGAGACGGCGGACGTGCGCGAACGGGACTGTGACAGACAATTGTATCTTAAAAAAGATATTTTTTTATTGTGTTGTTGACATGTAATTTGTTTAAAGTCCGTTATGAATCAATTCTGTCAAAGGGAAAACCCCCGTTATTGCGATTTACCGGCCGGCTTTAAGCTTCACGTATTAACTGCCCGACGGCCGACGGCGATGTGACGTCATGTTGTGGGACCGGCTCGGCAGCGAGTAGTGTCCGAATCGTTTAAAGTTGAGTCCACTAACTGCTGCTCACTATATAGTGGGTAGGGAGTAGAGAACGAGTGAATGATTTTGGACACAACCTCAATTTACAGCACTAAACCGCTTCCTGGCCAAACATAAGGGTAATGGTACTTCCAATCATTAGCTATACAGGTAATTTAGCTGAAACGAGGAACAGTAACAGTGGAAACTCGAAGCAATCCTCAATTGAGATTATGTTATGAGTCAATATAAAGTTCTGAAAATGTAACTTTTCCTCTTCAGTAAACACAATCACTTATTCCCAGAATACCATTATGTTGATTGATTCTTTTACGCTCCGAGGAAGCTGGAAAGCAATAGAGTTGTCCTTTTGACAGCAGCACCAACAATAATTTTAACACTTAGAAACGTCAGGGGCTGCTTAATGCAGGCAGGCTGACAGTTTGTCTCACTGTGATACAACTGTAAGCCAGTTCTGTTCTGCTATCATTTACCTAACGTTGGTTACATTGTGGCAAAGCGTGAGTGTGAGCATGTCTATCAAAATCCAGTTGATATAGCAGTTAAAAACCTTATGCATTTTTATTAATAAATAAATACCCAAGCATGACCAGATAAAAAGGTCACCGCTCACAACTGCTATGCAGTGATAACTTACTTTATGTATCTAATTTGAGACATGAAATATTGCCTGATGGATTTTCAAGCAGATTTATTTTCTCTTAGAAAACAGAGAGAAAAAAAAACAAATTTTAAGCATTCATCAGCTTGGTGGTCTATGATGCAAGACACTGAAATGAATCAAACATTAAACATTGCACACAGAGGCTACTGCAGTCTATTTACTGACATCTAACCTGCCCGACATAAACAACACTGAGAATCTTTGATTTTAAAGTTTTATGTTTTGATGTTTCTTACTTTGGATTTATGTTTGAAACTCTGCATTGCAGACAAACTGATACTTAAGAGGCAATTGTTTTTCAGCTCACCTATGAAACTCTACTTCTTTTTATCTCGTAGTTTTTTCAGTTGTGTTGTGAGGTGGCGTTACTCTCTCTTGTTGGTGCACTTAAGGTTACCCTGAGACATCCAAGGTTTCAGGCTGAACAACCAAAGAGCTTCTTTGCATTGAAGTCATGCATCAGATTGCTTTTGAGATGGAGAGCAGGGAGCTGGAGGCACAACTGCTACTGCACAAATGCCTGTGATTTTGTGCTCTTTATTCCAATGGATAAAATTGGAAAACAGAAAAACAACAGCTACTTGAGACCTTTACAGTCAATGCTTGAGAACCAAAAAAAATAGCAGCACATAAATGGAAAGAACTAAGAAATGGAGACAGTGGCAGACTGTTTCACTGCATCATGTCGCCTGTGTGTTGGCCAAACTAATTGAACTTTAAACACCGCAATAAGGGAAACCAAACTATGTGGATCCAAAAGCTATTTGGTCAGCCTGCAACAGCTATGGAGAGCCTCTCCTTCAACACGACTACTGTGCTACACGTATTACATGTAATCATGTAATAAAGGAGGCCAAACATTTGAACGGGAGAGAGGCGCAATCACTGACTGCTAAGTACTAATAATAACTGAATAACATACAAACAGATGAGATCAGCGATAAAGTCGCTACAAGGAGAGAGATATAAACGCTTTAGCAAAATTAGCGTAGGTGTAAATAAAGTGGACAATCATCCGCTATAATTTGTAACTTTTAACAGTTTTGTATTGTGCACTTAATATTGTGGTAGATAAGAAACATTTTTTGAATGTTGTGGTCATGGTTTGTGTGATCAATACATAAATATATACATTACATCGTAGATGTTATGCTTTGCACGTTTTTCTTTGATAACAGTTGGTAGTGTAGGTATTTCTTAGAAGTGACATTTAAAAAGCATTTAAATAAGTACATTAGTAGTTTATGTCAATAAAGAACAACTCAGTAAAGTAACTAGTTAATCTCAAAAGTAAAAAAATAACATAATTGACAGAAATTAAAGGCAGATAAATATTAGATGGGATGAACAGACTTGGGTCAAAATGTTCAGATAGCATACTGAGATCAACTGAACCCAGAGGCTGAACTGGGAGGGACGACATCAATCTACAACCATTTGCAATTTGTAATCAATTGGCTGAAACATGCAAACCCACCAGTGTGGCCATGGATGGGGGTAGAAAACTCACGGCTCCGTGCTTGCTGACTCAATGGATGAAAGTGGTGAAAGGGTTTGATCTGCAGCCTGTGTCGACCCCGGGCTCCAACGAGCCGTTTCATTGGGTTTAATAAAGCGGAGCATGTTAACAACTGAAGCTTCACTTCACCTAATTACCACTAGTACTAGTCAATTTTATTTCGTTTCATTATTATTTTACAAGCAGAAATCTGCATTTGGTTCTTTAGCCAATCAGAGATCAATATGAACCTACTTGACAGAAAATTCCTTAAAGTAGAACTTGGTGATGTATCTTTTTTCTTATCGTTATCAAATTCTATATTGTTTTTAAATCACAAACGAGTCACACTGTTGCACTGTGCATGTTCCTTCATTACCTTAAACTCATACAGCATTTTTTTTTTTTTTACTCAATACCACATATACCGTCCTACTACAAATACTAACATAGATAGTTAGTTAACACAATGTGGGTTAATCCACCGCTGACAACCCCCAACAACTTTACTATTTATTGATTTATTGTATTTGCTAATACATTGGCCAGTTGTTTTAGGAAATTACTCAGTATTTTTGCAAAGTAAAGCCAATGGGCTCAGACAAGGTTTATCCTTTAACCAAAACACTTTAACATAAACTCACCAAAAACAGAGTGAAGCTGTCACTAAGTACTGTGGAGGCTCAAGTTGTCAAACTCATGTTATTGTGATTGTGAATCAGAAAGTCTCCGCTCAAAAGTAAATCATTGTGCAGAACTCAGTGAAAATGAGTTTAGCAGTAATGTAAAGTGTGATGAATCTGTTTAAAATTGGCTAAACAATACAAAGCAGTCTGTTATTCTTAAAAATGAAAAGATCTGCAACTTTATGGAGCTTGTGCAAAACCTAAATTGACCAAAAACAGAGTAAAAATAAAATTAATTTAATACTGTGGAGGCTCAAGTTGTCTGCAGCTGTTTGTGCAGACTGATACAGAAAGTATGCAGTGTGCAACAATAGCCTGACTTAACAGACATAAAAGCAGACATGATGTCTAACAAAAGTTTCAATTCAGAGCAAGTTTATTTCTGCATTGTGCAGAATTCAATGGAGATGAATGGCTGTCTTACACACTGAAAGCCTTGATTAAAAAAAAAAAAAAAAAAAAAAATTTTTTAAAGGTCTGCACTTGGAGTTTGCACACAACCTGAACTAAACAGTAGTTTGGATACGGTTATAACACTATACTGTGGGTGTCATCTGTATGGGCCTGTTATGGCGGTGTGAGGGTTTGATCTGCGGCCCGTGTCCGTCTGCTGGCTGCAATGAGCCATTTCATTGGGTTTAATAAAGCGGAGCGTGCCAACAACTGTCATCTGAGCCATGAAGCCAAACCTCCCCACGTGCTCCAGATTGGAGAGTAAAAAGAAACGAACCCGCAGCCTCAGACAGCAAGGGTCCTCCTGGCCATAAGGAGTCTATTATGTTCCTGTGTGTCACGCAGCCATCTTTGTGCTGACTCGGTGCCATGCTGAGGCCTTTGTAAAGGCCTGGCCCGGCAGAGTGCTGGCACACGGCGCTCAGGACACGCTGCTAAATCCCATTACAGTTTGTCCAGAGGATACGATGCTGCCAGTTACTGTCAGTCATCAACAGGCTTTAACCTCAGGGAGCCGCAACACTTTTAATTAACCCTAAAAACAAGAAGCACAGTGACGAGCTGGCGAGCTTTGAAATACGAGAAAAACATCACAACAAAAGTCTGGGATTATGATGAAGAGACCAATACAAGCATAAGAAAAGCAGGGTGGCTGCCTGGAAGTTAAAAGTCCAACCAAACATCATCCAAATAACCCCAAAACCCCAAAATATTATCCTTTTTATTCATTTATTTGCATCTTTGTTTTTGCTTTTCCACACAATATGAGAGCAAAGTCACCTTCAATCTAATGGGAACACTATTCTGTGATAGAAAGAAATTAAGTCTTAATGTAAAATCCAAGAAACCGGTCATTTTTGGAGATTTCTGGCTATTTTACTTCGATGTTTTCTTTCAGACCGATGGGAAGAAAACATCCAAAATATACATTTATTTTAATACACTGTCTATTTCATCTAGATTTCTCCTAAATTCAATTTCAGAAAACACGTAACGCAAAAGCAATATTGTTTTAATGTAAGTAATAAACTGAGGAACTGTCATGATGATGAGGATGATATATATATACAGTGTATTAGTTAACTTTTTTTTTACCACTCACTTTTACTGTTTTGCAGAATGTATGGAGTTTGCAATGCATATCTTTAAAAACTGTTTTCTGTTTTCTCAAACTCTTTTTTATACAGCATTCATTCCTAACACATGGCAAAAAAATTTAGTTTTTTATGGCTGCTGAAAGTATTTTTATTTTTTAATTTACAGCATGATTAAAAGAGATATAGAGTATCTCTTCTTTAAAAATATGTTTCTCTAATGTGTCAACAAAATGAAAAAATTATTCTGGACCTGACTTGTTCGAATGTTTATATTTCTGTTCTTGGACCGAGCATGATAAGTAAAATAATGCCTTGTTTGAATATTTAAACATCACATTTCACACACAACAGAGAATAATTTTATGGTGAAAATCCAAGCCTGACGAGGCTGGGATCGCTGATGCTAAGCAACGTCAATCCCAGTGCCAGCAGTGCCGGGACCCTATTGTAATTGGTACCATTTATTTAAATTATTATTATTACATTGATAAAGGTGGCTCCAAATTTTGCAGATAGAATCTGTGGAATCGCATGATTAAAAGTTATTCAAATGATTTTCATGATGCCAAAAAGTTATTGAGGAACAATTTGCTGCAAGTTATACTGAAAACAGGAAGTGCTGTCCATCTTGGCAACTATTACTCTGATCAGTGGTGTGTACAGGGGGGTGGGGGGCAAATTGTTGAAAAACACGCTCTAAAGTGCCCTCTTGATAGGCAAAAACACGCCTAATGTGCCCTTGTGGTAGCCGAAACGTGCCTAAAGTGCATTCTTCAGCGACGATAACGCGCTGTATGTGCCCTTTTTTTCTTTTCGCCCCTGCCTTTCAAAAAGTCTGTGCACGCCACTGACTCCGATTACCGGTAACTTGACACTTGGCTCAGTATTTTCCAATGCTTCAGATACTCTGTGCAAAATGTGATGCCAATCAGCCACTAGGTGGCACTGTGCCAAAAAATGTACAAACGTATACAGAAAAAACTTTTAGGCAGACAAAAGAAGTCATGTCATACCTATGGAAGCCCATTCCTATGGAAGCCCATTTCCGCCACTTGATGAAAAAAAACGCAATCTAATAACTCTCAAATAATGAGATAGTAAGTCAAAAATAATGAGATGCTAAGTCAAAATAATGAGATACTAAGTCAAATTAATGAGATAGTAAGTCAAAATAATGAGATGCTAAGTCAAAATAATGAGATGCTAAGTCAAAATAATGAGATAGTAAGTCAAAATAATGATACTAATAATTGAAAGCCACACTACTTTGGTGTGACCATTACGATTGTCCACATAAGTACAAATGACAATGTAATAAAATAGTGTTGGTTTAATTGAGTGTTCTGTACATAAAGTTAAGTATGGGATGCATGTTGGTCCCCAATTTCCACTGAATCCACCCAAACATCGACAAGGTGGGTCTTCGACGCCGGACCAGATATCAGTGTGTCAATTTGACTTAGCATCTCATTATTTTGACTTAGCATCTCATTATTTGGACTTACTATCTCATTATTTGGACTTACTATCTCATTATTTGGACTTACTATCTCATTATTTTGACTTACTATCTCATTATCTTGAGTTATTAGATCGCGTTTTTCTTTCATCAAGTGGCGGAAATGGGCTTCCATATGCTAGCCACTAGGTGATGTCGGAAAATTTACCAAATTTCCAATCGGCATTCACTGTTGCACTGTTGAATTATTAAAAATCTAAGTCGCTCTCAAGCAGTCTAGCATCTCTCATGTGGGCTGTAGGGGCCGACTTGCACGTGAAGTTTGGACAACATTTATATCTTCTTGCAGGACTAGTTATATTTAATACTCGATTCTGCATTAGTGTTTACCCTTAAAAGATTCAAGATGAACATTTAGAAAAACCTCCACAAGTGAAAATTATTAATTATTAATGAATTGGGCCATTACAATACAAATACCTAACTGTTGTATACTTTGAGTTTGAAATATTTTATTAGTGATAAAACTTTGTTGCAAAAGCATGTAACTTCAAAAATCATTTCCATATTCCTCCGTGGTCCGAACAGCTGATCACATTCTAATAGCCATTTTCTCTGTATGCAATTT
>CAFUXE010000401.1:672350-709980 GCA_903364295.1 Serranus cabrilla
ATCAGAAAATCTAATTAAAAAGATTTTCCTGATGCATCTGTATGTGTTCACTAGCGCTTTAAATGCGTGTGACGATATGGGCTGAACAACATGAGGAAAATAAGTGAAAACCTTGTTGAATGTCACAATACTGATATTACTTGCAATACAAGAACAGATATTAAAGTTCTGCATTTCTGCTGCTTTCAGTAAACTGCTAAAAAATAATCGAATTGCTTGCTGAATTGAATGTAAGGGAATTATTTCCTACATTCTTTTACTGGACAAATTGAACTAAAAACAAAAGGCACTCACAAAAATGAACGATAGCTGCATTTAGAAGTGCATTTTTCCATTAATATTCTCTTTAAACTATGCAGTGCAGTATTGCAATCTTGTGCGATGTGTTTATCGCATAAGTTTAGGGATAGTGCAGGAAACATGATTGCTGCGGCTGGACAGCTCCTCTTTGAACACATGCCGTGTGCACCGAGCAGTCACAGTTTCTTTACGAAACAATTAGATTCAAATGTGAAT
Organism: Serranus cabrilla; assembly: GCA_903364295.1. NCBI lineage: Eukaryota > Metazoa > Chordata > Actinopteri > Perciformes > Serranidae > Serranus > Serranus cabrilla. The sequence continues at coordinate 672,867 of CAFUXE010000401.1, forward strand.
GAATGCTCAAAGTGAAAATGTTAGTGTGAAATACAACACTATACGTTATTGTTTTCAATAAAAACATTTGCACAAAGCAAGCTTATCCACTTTTCCATGTTGATAAGAGTGTTAAAATACAAATTCAAGGGACATTTAGAATAGATAAAAAATGCTATTAATTTGCGATCAATCACCAGTTAACTATGACATCCATGCGATTAATCGCGATTAAATATTTTAATCAATTGACAGCACTAATATATATATATATATATTGTGCAGCCTTGATGTGTATCCATCATCAACCACCTATCAATTCAGTGTATGAACAGAAACATCTTTCAGACGAGCTTAAAACCAAAATAATGCGGTATCATTGAACAAAAGAGCACGCTGGTTTCATTTCGTGGTTAAATTTGATGTTTTAAAGTTGGGATTAAAGGAATAAAGATCCACAAAGGTGGAAAGCTGTGGAGAGAAATAATGAAGGGAAACTAATGCACCTGCTTATTGAGCTCTTTGGCAAAACTACTGATGCAGATATGATTCAACACAACAGTGTGTTCACCAGCCCACAACTGGTCAAACAGGAGTATTGACAAGAGGATCGGTGTACTATCTCGACATCTTGAATCTTTCTTGTTGTGTAAGTGTGTGTGTGTGTGTGTGTGTGTGTGTCACTCACTGGGCTCCCCTGACACAGACAGCCCAGCAGCAGTGCTGTGTAGGAGGCCACGATGCTGTCCTCCATGTGCTTCCCTGCGTGCTGCAGAGCTGAGGAGGAGAAGAAGAAGAAGAGGGTGAAGAAATACATTTTCAGATCTTTACACTTAAGATGTTTAAAATTTTTTTTTCAAATAATAAAGAAAAACCACATGGTTGTACCTTTGTTGAGGTCCAGCTCCTCGTCCTCCTCGTCTTTCTCCTTCTTCTTTTCATCTTCGGGTTTTTCCGTGTTGTTGTCGTTGGCGACCCACTGTATCTCCCCTCCCGTTTCCTGCCACTGACCGCTCTGGTCCAGCGCAGGCTTTGGCGCCTCTTTGATGAGGTCATCAGTCTGTGCCTCAGCCAAGATAGCAGCTCGCTCCCGCTGGAGGAACAGCTGAGGACAAACACGAAGACAGTTCGCTGAAACCTTTGCGGTTAGCAAAATGTGTGAAAACTGATGCTGCTGTCTGTCTCGGTGTATTTTATGATCCGTGGCTACCTCGGTATGCATTTCTTTTCTTTGATTGACTTGTTTTGAAAGGGGTTTTACAAAAAGCTTTACTCTCTCAATAGATGTAAAGAGCTCCACGCAGTTTCAAATATCCGAGCCTTGTTAATTACAGTAATCATAATTTCAACCTTTGTAGTGTTTGAAATGTCACTTATTAAAGCAGGAAGTCAGGACAAGCACTCCATCTTCATCACTTCCATTTGCTTGAATCGCTAAAAAAAAAGTTGCATAATGTCGTATCCGTTCAATTTGACCTTTACAATAAATCACTTCCAGGTTTCGTCTCTTATTTCTTAGTTGTTGTTTCTCTCAGTGTGTCATCGGGCTATTGTTGCTGATTCTACTGTCGACCTCGCTGGAAGAGCATCAGCCAAATCTGATTATATGGGATGATTTGATTTAAAAAGGAGCTTTAATGGTGCTCATGGGAAAACTGAGCTGCCACTGCAGTACAGAACAAAACACAGATGAGACGAATTGTGAGTGCCGAGGATAATAAGACAATTAATTTACGGTCCAAAATGAAAATGTGATCAAGCTTGAAATATTTCTCTTACAGCATCTGCTGCATAATTAAAGAGTTTAAACAGATTGCCATTTTGGGGTCCTTATACACACACCATAATATTATGTTGAATCCATACATATAGTGCACCGGATTATAAGGCGCACTGTCAATTTTTGTGAAAATTTAAGGATTTTAAGTGCGCCTTTTAGTCCGAAGATTACGGTAATTGCAGAATACAGCTAACATAATTCATACTCACAGCAATGAAATTATATTGTCACTGTTTATGTCCCCCAGCTGTTCATATAAACTTTGATTGTATACTTTAATGATCATTATTTAATGCTAGCTATTTTCCAGTGACTCATCAAAAACAAAAACAGAGGACTAATCTAGCTAGGAATGACGAGAGAAAAGCAGAAATCATTCAAAAACAGATTACATGTTTGCAAACAACAAGTAGAGCAATAGCTGTATCTGTTGGTACAGACTACAAAGCAGATCAAATGAACTAAATGATCAGATTACATTCAATATATACATTAAAAATGTTTTGTGTTTATAGCAACAAACATTCAAATGTTAAAAGTGTGAGCTTGTAGATAAAACACAGAAGTTATTTCAAATTTAAGCAGCCTTGAAAACCTTATGGTTAAAAATTTAGCATTTTCCAAATGTTCAATACCAATTACTCCATAAACAGAAAAGTTACTATCCTGATAAGTGCAAAGTTGTTAATTTATCAAGCATTCCACACATTCCACATTTCTAGTGTCTGAAATGCAAGGTTTTTTTTTTTTTCTCTTTGTGTTCAAGGCAATACGGCTGAAAAAAAGTCCAAACTGAAGATGTGACTCTGTGAAATAATTTACTAAATTTTATGACATGCTATATATTTACTGTGGATGAAAATAACCCACAGCTCTCGCTGTCTTGGACTGATGCTAAAGCTGCTGAAAACACAAAGCGATGGCGCCTACCTGCACGAGTGCAGCGATGGCGCTCAACGGGCCGGTGCTGGTGATGTCCTGGTGCGGAGGGTTCAGCAGGACGGTGGAGTCGCAGGGACCCTGACCTCCCTCCATCTCCATCTCCATCAGACAGTACTTGTTCCTGGCACTGTACTCCACCAGGTTGATGAGCAGGCCCAGACCCTGAACGATCACACACACACTCGTTTAACAAATTTGGGACAATATGCTTTGGTCAGGATTCGATTGTATCACCATTCTTGATATTGAATTGCGATTCTACAAGTATTGCGATTTTCTTTCCTTCTTAAAAAACATACAAGTTGAATCATACACTTCTAGAGATGATAAACCATGAATGTCGTTGCCATAAACCAGTGGTATTCAATTCAAAGTCACTGAGGTCCAGTTATTAAAATTTCCTCAAGGGAAAGGGTCCGAACTGAAGTCCAGCTGGTGTCTTACAGTCCTTATGTCCACATTTTCATCTGGTTTCAACAATATTATCAATTGTTGAGTGCTCAGCTAACTCTTTTACCATCAATAAAAGCAGCCCCAGGTAAATACATTTAAGGTCTTTATTTCAGATTAAAGAAACCTCTGAATTTTTTTCTCTTAAATTAAAGAGGTCCCAGCCTAAAGAATTGAAGGTTTATGCTTCAAGTAAAATAAGTCAACATCTTCAGAAAATATATAAAAAGTGTCTCTTTTACAAAAAAAAACAAGTAGAAACAGAGCATTGCCTAACATCTTTCTCTTCATTTTTCTTAGATTAAAGAGGTAACAGCGTGAAAAACTGCAGGCCTACTTTTTAAAAAAAAAGTCAACATCTTACACATTTGTTTGCACGTTGTTGGGCTGTAAATGAATGTGTGATGAGTCGGCAGATCTGTCATAACGGGCTTAAAGTTCAGTTATATTGCTGCCCTCAGCTCGGACTTCAGGGGGATAACTGCTCAAAAGAGCTGTGCTTTGTTTCGTAGTGGCGCTTCAATGGTGCCACGTTTTTCGGAGCATGTGAGGCACTCTGGTTTTGAACTGCTTGACGGTAGAATTAACAGAAATTTCTCCGTCCATTCATCTTTAAAACAACGGTTTTCCGCATCAACCTTCCTTCTTTTAGAGCAAGCCAAGAAGCCAATCTGTCACCACGGTCTCTTCCTCTCTGCTTTAGTGCGCTGGATGCGCAGGGTAAACAAACAATTTGATTGGCTAAACTGAGCGAAGCTATTATCGTAATAACTGGAGCAGCAGCACCTGTTGTCTATAGCCATGACCGTCTGAAAAAATGCTCCATGAAAATAATCTATTCTTGTGAATTTATCAGAGATTGGTCACGGGTCCGGACTAAGGTCCGCCCCATTTGGTGATGCCTGCCATAAACAATGCACATCAGTCTGTGTCAGTCAGTCCAGCAGCTGATATTTATTACAACTGAGACAAAAAGAGGTTCATAACATGTACTGCACAAGTTTACAGCAACACATTTTTCTGACGTACCATAATCGTTTCTGGGGAGAAAAATCGTTTTTTAAAATCACTGCATAAAAAAAAAATGCGATTTGTACATTTTACGTTTTTTTCCTATCCCTTAAACCAGGGGTGTCAAACTGATCCAGGAAAGGGCCGAGGGGCTGCAGGTTTTTGTTCCAACCAAGAAGAAACACACCTGAATCCAATCAATCAAATCACCTCAGCTGTCTTCAATCAGTTGATTAATTGTATCACCTGTGCTCCTGCTTAGTTGGAAAAAAAGGAGCACAGGTGATACAATTAATCAATTGATTGAAGACAGCTGAGGTGATTTGATTGATTTGATCCAGGTGTGTTTCCTCTTGGTTGGAACAAAAACCTGCAGCCACTCGGCCCTTTCCTGGATCAGTTTGACACCCCTGCCTTAAACCTTCTCATGTAACTTATAGTTTGATAAAAAATTTCCTTTTTTTTAACCATATCTAGCAGCTTTAACTGTCAGATGGTGTCAAGGTTTTTTGCATTTGTAGTCGTCATATACCAGCAAGATCTTTGTGGCCATATTTGTTCTGTGTCTGCTATTTCCACAACTGGAACCATTATTTTGGAATAAATCCTATAAAAAAAAAAAAACATAATGTGTGTGTACATTACTCACCAGCACTCGAATGTCGAACCTTTGCTCTTGTGGAAGATACTGAGGTACTTTGAGAACACAATTCAGTGCAGTCATGATTAAATCCTCCTGTTCTCCGGTCTTCGTACTGCCCCACTCTGTACGCGCACAGACAGACGCACACGAACTTTAATGTACGTACAGTTTGGAATAAATTAATACACTTCAATTGATCAACAATTATCTTTCAGTAAAACAGCTAACCGTTGTCGTGCGTCAGGTTGAGCAGGACTCCTATAATGGCCCTCATACAGTCCTCCACTGCTTTCCCCACAGCTCCATCGGAGTTCAGCTCCCTGCTGTAACGCTGGATCATCTCCTCACACCTGCTCAATGCCCTGTGAGAGAGGAGAACATTTGATTGCGGCTAAAAACTAACATGTTTCCAATGTGCTTGGATCAACGGGATGCACATAGACAACATAGAAAACAAGATGGAGGATCCAAAATACTTCTAGTTCTATAGTTCTCTCCCAAATACAAGCCCTGCAAAACAAGACAGTGATTTCATAAACTCAATAATCATCCTGAAATAACACCCTCGGAAGTATGACAGGTGTATTGGATTTTTTTCAAGTAAAAAAAAAAAGAAACGTATTAGTCTACCAGATATAATCTTCACCATATTAACACAAACAAATGCAATTCACAACCAGATATATGGATCTTTCTCAACTTGGCGTTCTTCTTTCCTTTTCTACTCCATCATAAAACAGAGCACCATTCAGAGAAAGACGTGTCCACACACACACACACACACTCACACACAGTGGCCAGCTGCAGCAGCAGAAGGGGTGCAGCAGGTCAGCTGCCTGATGTAAATAACTCGATTAAATCTAATGACGAGTGGCGAATGAACAGAGAGCAGATCCCAGTCTGAACACCAGGACAGGGTGAGAGGAAGCAAATAAAGGAAGACAAACACAAAGGGAAAGAGAAAGGAGGTTTGGAATTAATTGTGGCCTATGGAGAGCGACAGGATGTGACAAAGTAACCGTTAAGATAAGACAGATAAGAAACTAAAATTGTAGGGCATAACTTCCTTTTTATGGATAGAAGAGTGTGACAATCTTATGCTATAAAAAAAATGTTGCCTTCTATTCTGCATGTTGTAGTTGGGCTAGTAAAGGCGAAACTCAACGTACGGCTACAAGAGGAAAAACGGGCCTGTAATAAACCAAAATAAAGCTTTGAAATATTATTTGTCTGGAAAGAAAAATGTAGTGCAAAGACGCATATGAGGATAGTCAATAAAACGATTGGACTTTTGTGTTTGTACGCTGCGAGAAAAGGCGGTTTGGGAGATTATTGAATTAGTCCTGTAGATAGCTGAAACACCCAGAGAGGCTGAGGGTGAGTTTGTGTTGAAACAATAAGAGCAGCGAGTACGGAAACAAATAGTTAACAAAAAAGAAAAGTGAAGGAGGAGAAAATAATAAATGATAGAGTAAAAACAAGCAAAAGTTTACTTGAATGCACAGCTACAGTGTGGCTGTGCGTGTGTGTAGAGTTTAGGTGGCAGCGCTCACTTGCTCTCTCGCTCACCCTGTGGTTTCGGGGGTTAATCGAGTTAGCGGAGGGGACAGCTGAATGTTCAGACTGAGGCCTGTGTCACCCTCTGAAACAGCAGCTCTTTGTTGACCCATTAAGCCTTCATCCTCATCTTCACCCGCTCGCCCTCACCCACCGCCTCACCCTGACTGCAGACCTTCTGTAGGGCCAAAGGTCCGGTCACACAGAGGATGAAGAAGGAGGAGCGAGAAGGTGTCTCTCAGTACTATGTCGTTTAACTGATACTGTGTTCATGAGGTCTATTTTTAGATTTGAGAAATTCTGCTTTTTGACATTCAAAAACTTTAAAGAAACGACATAAACATTATGCGGAAAGAAAGAAAAGAAAAACACCAATGTGTGCCTGAAACACTCGAGGGCAGGACGCACAGAGAGCGAGCAAGGTCAAGTCATTTCCACAGTGGACTACACTCCATCTCTGCTATATCAGAGGGCAAAGGTCAGTTCTGTGATTGACAGGATGTCACGACCAGGAAATTAAACAACAAAACCCTGATAATGACACGCATAATAACCATCAGGCACACAGAGTCAGACACATGCATACATAGAGACAACACACACAGTTTTACACAGACACACATTCTATAGCACAGCTGTACAGCAATGCAGGTTTCTGGAGGCAGAAAGGTCCATTTACTTTTTCATTCCCAGTTAATTTCAACTCTATTTATATCTGTACATTTTCAGTATGTCTTTAAAAAGATGTTTTACCATTACGGGCCACACGGACAAGATATAACAAGATAATGAAGAAAAAGAAAGGATAAGGAACACCTGAAATTTGCTTTGTTAAAAAAATTCACTTTCACAGCTTTAAGATTACCAGCAGTGTTGTGTATCTAGATCATACTGAATATCTGTGGGTGTGTGCTCACTTTGCAGAGGAGATGATGAGTGATGAGTCTTTGTAGGCGATCAGGTAACTCTGGTTCTCCGGGTTGTGGACTGTCACCTGCAAGTACAAACACAAAGGCTATTATTAAAAACAGCAGAGAATGTCTACTAGGGCTGTAGCTATCAATTCTTTTTGGAATCGATTAATCTAGCACTTTATCGATCGATTAATCGGATATTTTTTTAAAGAAAAGTGCAATACAAATAAAATTATTATTATTGTCATGCTGTAATGTAGCACTGACATCAAAGTAAGTATCTGTTTTATGTAGATTTCTACACCTGCAGCATTTACCATTAGGCTACTAACAAATAATATTCTCTGGGAGGCCTATTTGGTATGGTAACCTAGCAACTTGTCTGTGCGTGTGTGTCTGTGCGTGTGTGTTTGTGTATGTGTGCACGCATGCTGTGCGTGACGGAGAGTGAGAGACAAGATCAGAGTGCATGCGTGCGTGTGAAGAGGTTCTTTTCTTCGTCTATACTTGCAATTGAACATGAACAAGTTTACTAATTAAACACATCAACGCTAAACATCATATCAAGTCAAACCGCATCAAAACATCGTTATAAATACAGTCGGCTACGTGATTAAAATCAGCGACCATCAATGTAAACAGGCTACGTTACCTTCAGCGCCGCTTGGCGGAACCGCATAATGTGGATGTTTACGGTTCAGATGCTGAATCATCGATGTTGTACTGCTGTGGTAAGCGAGCTCTGCTTTGCAGTATTGACACACCGCCTTGTTGCCTTCGGTATTTAGTGTGTAATGATCCCAAACTTTTGATATTTTCTGTCTTTTCTCTTTTCTCCGACTCTCCGCCAGAATGTTTGAAGGTGTGCTCCCCTAACAACGGTCCGTGTGGAACAATCAGATCGCTGCACGTCATCGGAATTTAACGACGCTTCGAGGCAGAGTTTTTGCCTCGACCAATTTTTGTAATCGAGTAACTCGATGAATCGTTACAGCCCTAATGTCTACCTACCTACCTAATGTCATACATTTATGTCGCTCGCCTCACTCAGGTCATCCATCACTGTCTGTCATAGAGGTGCATGCGCATGTTTTGGATGATCTTGTCACTCTTCAACTTTATTTTCTGTCAATTGTTCCATGTGGAGGTGCGGAAGAACATTTTCTTTGTGTTGTTTTTTTTCCCACTTTCGCCACACGTGTATTTCAGCAAATTAGGCAACAGTTGAGTGTCTAAAAGACAACAAGATCATCCAAAACATGCAAAACAATGCATCTGGTCTGAATGAGTTAAAAGTGGAATGATTTGATCTTGGACCTTGTTGGTTCAAATCACATCCTACTCTTGAAGTTACACAGGCTTAAAAAAAAAGGAAATAAAATAAAAAGATAGATAGATGGATAGATAATCTATAAGGTCTAATCTGTATCACACTTACACTCTCCAACACCCGTAAACATCTCTCAGCTCCCCACAGAGATGACATCATCTTCTCCTTCTCCTCCTCCTGGTTTAAGTTATCAACACACTCCTTCACTGTAGACGGAGAAAAAAAATAACAGGCAGAGACTATCAGAAACCAGATGCGTTATATATTTTTTTTTGCTATTTGGGGTCAATACAAGATCTTTATGGTATCTTTAACCTTTATCTACTATGTGGTCCAGTCCTCCCAGTAGCCGTAGCTCTTCTTTGAACCAGTCTCCTGCTCGCTTTGAAGTCAGAGACAGTAACGTCTCCATGGCTAAATGACCCGTCTGCAGGGAGAGAAGCATGGGAAAAGAGTTAGCTTCAAACTATTCAGTTCACACTATTAAACAGGTCACATCTCAGTCTGTGATCACCACAATAAAGGTGTTGTGTTCAGAAACTGCTGTAGGATTTCATGATAATGCAATCACATAATTTTTCCCTTGGGAACCTGAACGCACCGCACAGTAAGGAGACGAGCTCAATGCATGTGAGCTGGTAGCTAAGTTAGCTTGCTAGCTAAGTTAGCTAGCAGCCTAGTTCACCTGAATACCTGAAATATTAAATTGCATAAATGTGTTAGTACCATAAATGTGTTCCATCAAAGCAAAGCACGACCAACGTAAAAGGCTATTAATAATTGGCTGGATACCTTGTCAGGTAGTCTAACTGAAAAAGTCAGTGCATATGATGAGTTTGTGAACTGTCTTGCAGTAAACACCTTCAGTCAGAACATTATAGTGTGTAACACTGGCGAATACTAGGAAGGAGTCTTGCCTATATAGGAACTGGCTGGGAAGAATCAATCCTACTAAGGAAACTTCCTTGACATCGAGAAGAACCTCCTGTTTTCTGTGATTGAGAGTTGAGTTCAGACTGTTGAACACTGCTATAAAGTCGTGGCCCCATAGACACCTTCCCTCTCTGACACCAAAACCTCATATTGACTGTAAATGTTTTTTACAACAGAAAACATCTCCAGCTCTGTTGGAGCTGCTAGAAATATCTTGATACATGTGGGTGGCTGTGAGTCACCCTGACTGAAGAGCTGCTAAAAGAATCTCATTAGTCAGAGGCGTCAGTGGAGGGGCATCATGCTATGAATGCTGTTTCAAGGCTTTCCACTAACAGTTCTACAGGAAACATTGTTGAAATGAAATCATCCTGTGTGATGAATATCTAGAAAACTAAGAATTTATTCTAAGTACCGTTATGTTTTGTAGGTCCAGGTGCTTGTTGTGCACAGTGTCACAGAGCTTCCTGATCTTCTCCTTCATCTTGGCTATTTCTCTGGCACTGAACTGAGTGGTGGGGTCCATCTCTGTTACGGCTCCGCCCCCTTGGTCCTGGTCCATCTCCAGCAGCCGGATCATCAGGTCCAGGCATGAGCGGTCCAGATCCATGTTCAACCGGTCTCTACTCAGGATGTACATCAGAGATGCCGTACACAGAGCAAGGTTCTGTACAGATGAGAGGGAGAAGGCATGCATTACAATTGAGTTAAATCGATCCTCTAAACATCATTTAAGAAGCGTCTTATGGACCTGTCATTATCGGGTGATGCTGACTTTCTGCAGCATTGTTACATTTATGGATAGAATTTCTGTTCTCAGACACAAACTCGTGCTTGGCTTCAGCAGATAACGGTTATCATTTTTTTAGTCTACCCTTCACCTTCTAATATGGCTCAAATATGTTTAAGCCTTTAACTGCTTCTCTGAATTCAAAATAATCAAACATCATTCTGTTGTATATTTAAAAAACATTGCTAAATAATAGCAGTCATAATTCATTTAGCAAAAATGTAATCTGATCAGCAGGAGGGTGAACTGCAGGTGTGTTAGGTCCACCTGTACTGACTGATCCTTACCGGGTGTTGTGGGGCGTCATTGAGTGTCTTGAAGACCTGCGCCACCTTCCCTCTGGCCCTGAGGTGCATCCTGAAGCTGGGCATGGCACAGCGTGTAGCCAGGCTGATCACACTGCAGGATAAACCACACACAGACACACATGACATCAGAAAGATTATCTTGATATCTATCACTTCATTCCCTCCTGAGGAAACTTCCGTTGAATCTTACCTAAGGCAGCGTGTGTTGAGAGGTTGTCCGGTCTTTAGACCAGTAGCCAGATACTCAAAGTCATCAGTAAACTCCTGGTTCTCTCCAAACTCCACCACGTCATTGAAGTGCTTCACATGCTGGACGACTGTATACAGCTGGAGAACATAAAAACAGATTTTTTGAACAACACTTATTATCTTATTATTATTGCTTTGATAGTAGTTCATGGAGAGGGACCGGGAATGTGGAATATTTTTGTAAGGTTCTTCCAAAGGCGATTCCTCCAAAATGTTACAGGTTTACATTTTGGACCTGATGCAACATTTGTGTGTAAATACCTTGAAGAACGGGAGAGACGAATGTGCGCTTCTACCCTTAAGAATGGATGCAACATGTGTGTTTTGGATGCTCTTGTCGTCTTTAAGACACGTAACCGATGAAATGCAATGGGATTCGCTGAAATGTGTGTGTTAGGCGTAGGCTTCCACGCCTCCACAAGGAACAGTTGACAGAAGATAAAGTTGAACTGTGGCGAGATCATCCAAAACACACACATGCACTTGAGTGAGGGCAGCGACATCGGAGCCGACTGAAGTTTTATTTACAATGAATCCAATGATGACCCACACTATAATGTGCCTATAGACCTGCTGGTTGACATCTGTAGTGACAGTAGAATGATGTTTATTGCACTCTTACAGACAGTTTGTTTTATTGAAAATATAGCTGTAACTTTTTTCTTTCTGTGCCAAACAGTGAAATCATTCTTTAATTTTTGTTGTTGTTGTTGATCAATGTTTAAAAAAAAGTATATAAAGGGCACTTCCGGGTAAGGCTTTGATTTACAATTAAAGCCAAGGGTTTAAGCTTTCAGCTGGATTTTGTGTCATGTTTGTATCTGCTACAGAGGCAGAGAAATAAATGATTAAGGCAACATTGACATTCCGCTGTTTTTTTTCAGAAACATTTCTTACATTTTAGAGGGTGTTTTTCAAGGCAGACTTAGGTCATAATAGGTTAAATGCCAGTGTATTAACTTGAATGATTAAAAATGAATCAACAAAAGCACTCAAGGTGAATGCTGAACAACTTCACATCAGCTGACTGATGAGATAAGTTTGAAACGGATCCACACACTTATAGGACAAGTGAAACATTTCTGTGTACCTCCTTATGCTCTTTGCGGCATTTGAGTGCAGTGACAGCCTCCTGGTACAGATCTGTGGGGAGGGTGACGCACTTTGTGACCTTGGGAGGAGGAGGAGGAGTCTTGAAAACACCATCATCCTTCTGAGCATTCGAGGGCTCCTTACTGGATCCTCCCGCTGAGACTGGTACCTGGTAGGACGGAAGAGGGGTGATCGGAAAAAAACAAACAAAAAACAACAACATAAAATTAAAAAAATGTTATGACATAAATAGGGCTGCATCTTTTTTTGATACTGTTCAAAATTGTCTGTAACAGAGCACTGAAAACTTACAGGAGCTGCCTGTGATCGTGAGAAGATAGTTGGAGGGGGCTCTTCTTCACTATCCAACGTCCAGTGTCGGGCGTTGTACACAGCTTTGGTGGGAGACTGTAACATGAAGATACACACAAAATCCAGATATAATATCAACGAAACTGTAATAATGTAATAATAATGTTCAACTGGCCATGAGAAAAAACGTTGAGGGTTTAATGAGTGTGAATTTTTCCTTTCTGCTTTTACCTGTCTGCTATCAAGTTCATTATTGATCTGAAATGTTCCTTGTTTTTATACTGAAAATAGTTTTATTATAGCAAGAGGATTTAGTCTTTGAAAAGAATAAATCCTTATGCGGTACACTCAGATTAGCAAAAACAGAAATGGGGTTGTAGATCAAAACAGATGTAAAGAGGAGAGAGAGAAAAGGATAAGACTGAAGGACAAAGAGGTAAAAGGAAAACGGGATAATTGGATACATATTAAACTGGTGAGAGTCGGCCAGCAGTGATCAAACAGCAGGATACGCACAACACACACACACAAACACACAAAAAACCCATCCACCCTCCACACCACTATCCATCCTCATCCTTGGCTCGTCTCCTGCCCTCTTTATATATTTATGCCAAACCTGTGGTTAGTGGTTGCCAGGGTATTCATAATGAAAAACAAAAGAGGGAAGGGCAGGATGGAGAGAAAGAAAGGAGAGAAGAGAGAGAATTGGCCGAGGAGCAGAGTCCAGAGGATGGTGTGAGGGGATTTTGCACCACAGGGTTAATAATCAGAGACAAAAGAGGAGTTTGGGGATGAGCTTTTCTGCACTGGAACATCAATACAGTGAATTAAAGGCCTCCAACTGTAATCTGAATGACACAGACAGGCACCTACCCCACCCGCCCCTACCCACCTGCTGCTAAGCAGCATGGGAGAGATGCGAGTGACAGAGGAAGGTAGGCAAGTGTGGCCATGTTCCTGCTGTGGTATGACAAAAAAGATGCACTGTTTTGGCTGTTTTAATGAACGGCAAACTGACTTCTCACTGGCCACTTAACAGCACAAGCATTGAAATAGGCAGTGGAATTACTTTCCTTTCCCATTCGGTAATTAAGCTTGCTTTATCATTTCAAATATTTTTATTAAACAAGTCCAAAACAAAGTTTTTGTTGGTTTTATTATCACATTGTGATGCAAGCGCACTTAAAACTATTCATGACGTATCCAAGTCCTGCCTTCTCTACTTCTCCAAATAATTATAACTGATTGGTTGTAGACGGCTCTCCCACCCCTTTTTATCCTCTTTGAAGTTTCTGGGTTTTTTGTGATGTTTTTCCTCTCTGATCTATTAATTATAGGAGCTTTCCTGTGCTTATAACATGGTGAAAGTCTGCCAAATCTTCCTGGAATTGGTCCAAAAGTCTACACCAGATATGTCCAAACTATTCCTTAAGGGACTATGTGGCTGCAGGTTTTCCTTCTCACCATGCAGGAGCACAACAGGTCATTTAATCAACCGATCTCAGTGTGCTGAGATTGGTTGATCAGTTGTCCTCCTCACTGGTTGAAACAAAAATCTGTTGCCATATGGCCCTTTACAGAATATTTTGGACTTGCCTGGTCCAAGCCATCCAAAAAAGTATTCAGTAGAGCCAGTAGTAGGCCACAGACACTCCACGTTCCTATCTAGCCTCCTCTCTTAACAACCTCTGCCCTCTGAAATCCAAGCTTCCTCGCAACCCCCCCAGCCCGTGGCTAACTGAAGTCATCAGAGGACAAAGAGCAGGGCTCAGAGCAGCAGAGAGGAAATGGCGCAAATCCAGGGATGCATCTGACCTCAGCAGCTATCAAAGCCTCCTTTCTGCTTTCACCTCCAGCCTAAAATCAGCCAAGACCACCTACTATCAGAACAAGATCTGCAGGGCCACAGAGGCTCGAAAACTGTATTCTGCTTTCAACTCACTCCTATATCCCCAATCCCTTCCCACCTCCATTCTTCTAACCCCTGACATGTTTTCCTCCTCCTTCACTGATAAAGTTTCTGCCATCAGTAACCAGTTCTGAGCCTGACCAACTACAACTGCTGCGAAGGTGAAGGAAGTCGCTAATCTCCTACTGGATTCTAGACCAACCATGTGTCCACTGTACCCGATACCATCCAGCCTACTACAAACCATTTCCTTAGCAGTAACTCCTGCAGCCACACACATGATCAACTCTTCACTTACTACCGGCGCGTTTCCCACCGCCTTCAAGCAAGCACAGGTCACTCCACTGGCAAAAAACAACAACACTGGGCCCATCTCAGGTGGAAAACAACAGACCTATTTCCTTCTATTCCTATCTAAAATACTGAAGCACACAATCTTTAACCAAGTCTCTAGGTTCCTTTCTGAGAATAACCTGCACAATCCAAATCAGTCTGGCTTCAAGCAGGATCACTTCACGGAGACTCCACTCTTGTCCGTGACAGAATCACTACATAAGGCTAGAGCCGCTGGTCAATCATCAGTTCTCTTCCTGCTGGACCTGTCTGCACCCTTTGACTCTGTTAACCACCAAATCCTCCTCTCTACACTCACTGAGCTTGGGATCTCAGGATCCGCACTCCACTGGTTCAAATCCTACCTCTCTGAGAGATCTTTTAAAGTATCTTGGAAGGTAGAAGTATCCAAACTGCAAAAGCTATCCACTGGAGTACCTCAGGGATCAGTACTAGTAATAATATTTTATGTTCAATAAAAATGTCAATCATATCCCACATCAAAATAACTAAATTAATAATACAGATAAATAAAAATCTTCAAATAAACAAGCTAAAGCTTGCATGTGTTCCTAGTTTGGATATTTTTTCTACATATCATCATCATCATTCTCTGGCAGAAGCCGAGATCTCACATTCATAATGTCCTCTGTCCCTGGCTGATAGCAAGCTAGTGTTAGCTATATGTTAACAGGTTAATGTTATCTATTTGTTAGCAAGCTACTGTTAGCTATGTCAGCAAGCTTATCTTAGCTATGTTAGCAAGCGTATGTTGGCTAAAATAATTTTGTCCTCTTCAAAAGTTCAGTTTTTCGGTTGCTCTGGTTTAAAAACTTAGTTCTGGTTCTTTAACTTGTTGGTGGTACATTTCACCACACATCAGCTCGAGAAGGCTCGTTCCTTCAATACAAAGTTTTGGAGAGCTAATATTGTTTTCCTGTCCGGTGGGGCGGGGCTGAAATGCTGAACTGAAAAGTAGGTTATGCCCTCTACTGTAGAAAAAGGGCATTGCGATTCATTTTTCATCTCAACCAACTTGAATGGTATTTGCATCGATTTTTAACTGTCTCGTTACATCCCTAGTATTCAGGCTACAAACAAACTAGACCATGGCTCAGTTTCAACCTTTTTTCATTAGACCAAGGTTTGGTTGTTTGGACCAGAAAGTCCTTACTGCACGATTTCTTATTCAATTAACATTTGCATTATTTTATTTTTACTATTTCAAAGAAAAGAAAATGTATAAAAACAGGTTTGTATTTCAAAAGGTAAGGTATCGGACTGTTTTGGTGCTGAAAACATATCAGCCGTCAGATCAAAAATGGCGACAGCATTGAGCAGAAAGGTAATGGTAGTTAATGATACAGAAACAGTGAAAAGAGCCACACTGGAGCTCTGAAGAGGGTCACTGTGATGAATCTCATCACTGTTCGTCCCATAAAAACTTTCCCTAAATAAACCATCTCCTAAATATGGATGAGTCCATCTACATGCTGTCATTATGATAAAATCTAATATCTCCTGGCGTCCTCAGCGGAATTACCTAACAGCACTCTGGCTCCGCCGACGCCGCAGACCCACAGTTCACTGTAATTGAGGCAGAGTTTTGACAACTACTCCATAGGCTGGTCACTTCCAAGGGCTATTGTTTTTATAATGAGCTCAACTCAGCTCTCACTCCCAATTTCATTAACTGAAAAATAGAGTGAGTGAGCCAGAACGTACAGTGTGAGAGAGAGGAAGAAAGTATATTAGAACAACAAGGCAGGCAGGCGAGGTAGAGATCAGTATTCAAGGATAGTAAAAAGTAAAAACTAAGTGGTTAAGATGAAATGATAGAGACAGAGAGGAGAGCTTATTCAACGGAGAAGGAGCAAAGTTATTGTGAGTCAGGGCATGAAACTGGAGAACAAGAGAGAATGAGACAGAGTACATTAGGTACATTATTATGCTCCTATGGGCGGCGTTTCTGCTAATACTCTTACAGCTGCTCTGCAATGGGGAGATGCAGAGGAAATTAACTTCCCTGCATGTGCTCAGAGAGAACTTTTCAACAAAGTTATTTCTGCCTCTATTAGACCTTCTAACAATTCAGGCAAGCATGTATCACAGGTCACCTACAGGGGTACTACTTAAAGGGACACCGTGTAATGTTTGAAGTATTTTATTTCCTCGAATCAACGTCTTCATTCATAAATAGGTCCCCATTGGTGTCACTCACTCTCATTCACACACTGAGCTGTCTGATCTACACACAACGGGACCGGCGAAATCACAAAACAAGGGTAAATATTTGGGTCGCGTTTCCCAGGTGGAAATCACTATTGACTGAGAAAGAATCAAAAGGGACGCTGAAGTTGCTGCTTTCTTCTCGACAGTCAAGTCAATGTTACTGTCTAAATTGAATATCGACCCATTCCGCCTACAGTAGCTCCAAAGAGGTTGCAAAGTGCAATATCAGATTTGAACACAAGTTGGGAGAAAAACTGACAGTGTCTGTTTAAGACTAAATGTTATTCAAACTGATAAATTGTTGTGTTTTTCTGTTTGAGAGGATGTTTTTACATTCTCAAAATGCCCTTTTCTGTTTTTCTCTATACTGGCAACTGACTCTCCTCTGGTAAAAGGACTATGCTCAATTTGGAGAAAAATATCATAAATAATATGCAAATTGTAAGATAATCACCAGAAGCAATGCTTGATGTGTTGAAATGACTATGCAACTATCCTCATTTCCAAAACCAATTTAAATTCAGAAATTAGTCTTGCTAATTACTGCTAAGGCCATGCATTACTTGTCCCAATAAAATACAAATGCTGCAAACTAAAAAGAACACATTTAACAAGCAGCTGTGATGAAGTGGGGCCTTGCAGAGCTCATTAAGACAAACTAAAGAAACTGCACTGAGATCTAATTAACAAAACTCCTACAGCATAACAAGACGAAATCAAATTATCAGTTCAATCCAACTTTCACACCTGATGTGAGGCTTTAATAGCAGTGAGATTCATGCAAAGCAAAAAATAACCTCAAGAAGGAAAAACTGAGATTTCATATTCAGTAGATTTGAGTTACTTGTGGTCCTGCTGGTCTGGATTGATGACAAGGCTCCTATAGCTCTTATGAAATCAATAAATTCAATAAAAAAATCAATAAAACAGTCACCACAGACACTTGCCTTGTTAATGGGCTCATACCGATGTGCTGCTACAGAGTTTAATACAGGGGAAACACTAGCATGGTTTTTGCATTATTTTTTCACATTAATTAGTCGTACCGGGCTGATTTAATTGGCCGATTACAGCCCTTTTCAAAATAACTATCATTGGCCGGAGTTCTGACGATTGAATGCCGATATATTCATAATTTCTTCATAAAACAGTAAATGCTGTTAAGTGTCGGAGTCGCGCAGAATGAGATCCTTACGCTGTTTGTCCAATAGATGGAGTTCTGACTCCATTCAATCCTCAGTCCCCACCGCTGTCTTCTCAGTAATGTACAGGAGTGAGCTCCAGTCAGGCAACATTACAGGAGTGGGCTGAGCGGAGCTTGTCGACAGGTAAGTTTAAGTCATATTGTCTGCATTAAGAAAGCATCAGAGGTCTTCCTCTGGGATTTAATCAGTGCACGCCCAAAGAATTAAAATTATAAACTTTATTGTCTGTCTTAAAGTTTGGCTCTTTTGATAGTATTTACTTAAAATATATATATAAATACCATCATTCAGCCGTGTTAGAACAATATGATTTTCACTATGTTGCATAATTTTTTCCACTTCTTGGACCATATTTTCACATTAAATCCAGAAACTCTAACAAGTGACATTTCAAAGATGCAAGTGTATAAAAAAAAAACAGTCATGATTGCAGTGTATTTTTGTAGCGATGTGGGTGAACTTGGTGTTTTCCTGACCTTTTTCTGCGCACTAAAGATCCTCCTGAGGGTGTCTGGGTTCTTCTCAGTGGATTTGCCCTGAGGCAGCCTCCTGGTAGCCCCGGCCACCACTCTAAGGCCGTCCTCTGAGAAGTCCAGGACATCTGCAAACAACAAATACATTATTTAATATCCCAGAAAAATGAATTAAGGTTTCTGTTGAACACCGGGCACTGTTTTATTAGGTTAAATGTTTCAGGGAAAATTGAAATGATGTAACTCATATCGAATCCCATACTCAGGAATGATCAACCTAAATTTGGGAAATAAGTGATCATAAAAGAAAAAAGCTTCTTTAAAGGGACACTGTGTAATGTTTTAAGTATTTTATTACCTCAATTCAACATCTTCATTCATAAATAGTTCCCCATCGGTGTAAAATGACCCATGCCAACAATCTGACAATACCTCCTGAGCGGAGAATCACTTCTCTGTATTTACATTAGCGCGTCCCACTCCACGGAGGCTGCATGTGCTTCCGGACTATGTACTGCCGAGAGGGACAAACGGCACCACCATATCATAAAACAAGGGTAAATATCTCTCAACAGTCAAGTCTATTGCTGTTTCCCAATGTCAAGGATCCTTCCTTGGTGGGATCCTTCCTTCAGAGTCGGGTCCTCCAGAGACAAGGCCAGAGTCCTTCCTATCACTGGCATAACGCCCAAATGGAACAGTCTTCAGAGTGTGCATGTACACGCACATTTCTAATGCGTGACTGCTTTTCGTTTTTTGTGCTTATCAATATATTCTTTCTTTCTCCAACTACGTTTTTCCGTTTTTTAAACTGTGCTCACTAATCTGTAGTGTCTTTCAGTATCTTGAAAATTGTTCTATACATAAAATGTATGTACATAAATAATAATAAAAATAATAATGAAATAAATAATAACGATATTGGTGCAGTGTAATAACAGCGCTCCTGTTTCCTTCCTTTATTATTATCATACTGAACAAATAGATTTTATTGTGAAAATATTGACATTTAAATGCATATTTTGCCGCCGGCGTCACCGCTTCTGCACTCGTCATTTTTAAATCTCCCGGTCGACCGGTGTGCGCAAGGCTTTATGGGTAAGCCGGGCGCACGGAGGATACACACAAGCATCCTTGGAATTTCGGCAAAAGAAGGACTCTGTCCTACGGAGGATCCTGGACATTGGAACAGTCCTTCGGCGGATATCGATGACGTAGTGTCCTTCAAATTCAGCCGTTTGAGGATCCTTCCTTGACTTTGGAACGCAGCACATGTTTCTGTCTAAATTGAATCTCGACCCATTCCGCCTACCGTAGCTCCAAAGAGGTAGCAAAGTGCAATATCAAATTTGAACACTAGATGGGAGTAAAAATTACACAGTGTCCGTTTAAATAAATGTAGACATATGTTTGTATGTTTGATTTTAACGAAATCTTGAATCAGAAGATAAATAAAATATTAAATTTGTGAGTGACACACTTGAGTTTTATCTGTTATCCGTCTTTACTCCGGTAGGAATCTGCAGTAATGTATTGGATTAGTCCAATCAATAACTGATATCCAGTAAGGGGGTGTGTCGACTGATAAAAAGACTTCAGTGTAGATTGCTCTCATGTATCCTCGCTCATGGTTCCTCAGATATCCCTGCTCAATCCTCAGAGCACAAAAAAGAGCTCTGGGACAGTCGGAAAGATGTCACACCAGAGGAACTTCCGATTCAAGGGAGGAGCGAGGGGACATAAAATCAGAGAACTGAGACGTACCCATGGTTTGTTCATGTGTTAGGGCATTGCGTTATGTGGGTTGGTGGGTTCTTTGTGAATGCTTATATGGGGGTAAAAACCAAGTGTGTATCAGTGTTTGTGTTTACATATCAACATTACACAAAGCTAATGAACTTTAACCCCTTTACGTTCCGTGAGCCTGCCAACAGGCCCACCAAACTTTTCAACTTTTTGACGGACTTCTCTCTCAATGTTAGCGACATACTGGAGATACTGATATCATATGTCGATTGTTACCAACCATGCCAGGATATCATGTCGGGAAGCTGCCCAGTAGTAGCCAATTATTTGCAGTGAGGGTATTTCTCGAGTCTCGACCTCGCTGTATAAAATGAGCTGCTGTGACCTCTAGGATAATCACGGCCTCGTGAAACTTTACAGACACAAACTAGAGACCTAGAGCTGGAGTTGGAATGGTAAGGGGTTCATCTTCACTAGAATCAGAAATGCAGTCTAGTTATATTAGAAACCCTGTGACATAAACACATCGCCCTCTTTATTATGTTGTAAGCAACAATGCACAAAGATTTTTTTCTGCCTGACCTCTCTAAGTCAACTAATGACCGATCAGTTGACTAATCGACTAAGATTTCTTTTCTTTTTTCAGGATAAAGTTAGTTGGTCAAGTAAGATTTCCTTAAGTCAGGAACAGCCAATGATTTTTGGATGAAATAGTTTGTTTGCGTGTGTTCATACCTGCTCGTATCCTGCTTTCCTGCTTCTCAGAGTTCTTCTTGTTCTCCTTGGCTATGGGTTTTTTCAGACTTTCCAACCTCTCCATCCTCTCCAGATTCTCCATCCTCTCCAGAGCCTCAAAGGGATCCGGTGGCTCTTCGGTCAGTGTTTCTTCCTCAGCAGGGAAAGCGGGAACCATTGGCGTTCTCTTGGCGGCTTTCTTGGCCCTTCTCCTCTTTTTAGAGCCGTCGTCGTCATCATCTGCACCATCGCTGTCGCTCATGTCGTCAAAGCCGAAGTATTGAATCTTGTAACTGGAGCGTCCGTCTGCGTTGTCTGCGCTGTTCTCCTCCTGATGGGCGTCTGCGTCATCGAACCCAAACAGCTCCAGCTTACTGTCCTTCTTTGACTTTGTCTGGGTTGGTCTGGACCTGTGGCGAGGACAAACATCAGGAAAAACATTGCTAATATCCTGCAGTCAGGAAAGAGACAAAGTCCAAAGTGTGTTTACGAATTTCAAACGTTTTTGAAAAAATTATTCACTCGGGTGGCATCATGCAGTAATTCTTTACACTTGTTTAGTTCATTCTTAAGTTTCCAACTTCAGGCTTCAGGAAAGTGTGTTCAATTGACACTTTCACAAGACAGCTGAAGAAACTTAACAGCCAGATATAGCCATAGTGGAATGCTGCATTTTGTCCCAAAAGAAACTTTGTTTCTACCTGGAACCTCACGCTGAGAGATGAAATCATGTAAAAGATGTAACATGGAATGAAAAGCTCCAAAAATACATATTCACAGAACTGTCCCCTTGTCTGAGACACATACCCTTATACAAAACCTGGTCAACCCATTTGCTTTACTGATAGCTCCCTTTTCATGAGGTTTCCCAATGCAAGAAGCATCAAGCAAGTAGTTGGAGAGATTGAAATCAAACATCAAGAAACTTTAAAACGTCTTTTGCCGTGTTTAGGTTACCAGGTGCCACCGCTCACACTTCCCTGCTCAGAAAACTGGAATAATTTATAATAGTGTGTTCTACTTATCCCTTGATGACATCATATACCTGTATATTCTCTGAGGTTTCAAATATTTTAACCCAATGCTCATTCTAGCCAGCTTTTATTAAGGCTGCACCATTACATCAAATGGAAAACATTCTAGATATTTTGTGCATCAACTTCCCCAAACTTCAGCCTTGCATATTTGATATCCATCTCCAATAGAAGTGGGAAAGGTTCTGTGGGTTCATAACACAAAATAAATGGAGGTTTGCTCATACATCTGTAACTCTTGTTCCATTTCATTCTTTCTGATCGTCAAGAGTTCATTGTCAAAGGATTTTCATCATTTCAGGTATTATGGTATTCATAGAACCATAGTTATATTCATAACTATTCAAACTATATTCATTATTTTCAGTTTCTCCCCTTCCTGTTGATCTCTGTGGTTCACCTACTTCCATCCAAACTTCCAACGGCACAGAAAAATGTGAGTAGTATAGATGGAAAAGTTATGACAAGGCAAGAGCTCACTTGTTGCTCTCGCTTCCAATATGAGCTTCCCTTTTTAAACAATGGCCGTGTCCGAAATCACTCCCTATTCACTATCTAGTGAATAAGCCATTTTGTAGTGGTGTCCGAATTCTGAGTGAGCATCGCTTTACCCTATATAGTGCACTACATATCTCCCATAATGCATTGTGAAATGTAGGGAGCAGCCGATGGTCACTAGACGGACAATATTGACCATCATGCAATGCGGTTTGAGAGAAAGACGGCAGATGGGCGCGAACAGGACTGTGAGAGACAATTGTATTTTAAAATAGATATTTTTTTTATTGTTTTGTGGACATGTAATTTGTTTAAAGTCAGTTATGAATAAATTCTGTCAAAGGGAAAACCCCCGTTATTGCGATTTACCGGCCGGCTTTAAGCTTCACGTATTAACTTGCCGACGGCCGACCGTGAATGCGACGTCATTTTGTGCGACCGGCCCGGCAGCGAGTAGTGTCCGAATCGTATAAAGTTGAGTCCACTATATAGTCCACTAACTGCTGCTCAATATATAGTGGGTAGGGAGTAGGGAATGAGTGAGTGATTTCGGAGACAACCAATGTTAGACTGAAAAAACATGCATGCTGGGTAAAATTCAGCCATGGTGCTCTATTGGAATTAAAGGAAAACTTAACCCGGCCTCAGTGCAGCACACAAGGCTTGCTATACCGTCTAGCTTTAGCAGCGGGTGAGCAGGGGGACCTCCATAAGGAAACATTTGGTTGCTGAAAAAAAAAATCAAATAAGTGAGTTTGAGAAACAGCCCAGCCCTGCCACATTTTGATGACCTACCTTGTGTTTTGTTGTTCCACCTTCTTACGCTGCCATCCCGCCTCTCCCAGCTCCGTCGTGCTGCCAGACCCCGCGACACTGCTACCACTAGAGGGTGCTGCATCGGTACCAAACTCCTCCACTCCTCGGTCCTGGATGGTGACGTTACACATCGACACAGAAGAGGGGTGCAGCACTGTGTAGTCCCTTGTCCTGCCCCGTCCCCGTCCCCCTCCGCCACCTGTCGTCTTACTACTGCCCTCAGATGTGGATTTGGCAAGATCTGTGCCAAAAACAGTGCTGGCAAAGCTGCTGGATTCCGAGACTTTGCCAGACCCGTGTTTGTTAGGCCTCCTGTACGTCCGACAGTTCGAGTTTCTTACAAGTGATGAGGAGGAGGAGGTGGAGGAAGTCTGGGAGTAGTCAGACGTCTCAACAAGGAAGTCCGAGTCACCCCCTAGGTCCTCACTCTCACTCAGGCTCTGGAGCCGCGGGGGAGAGGGGGGTTTCGCATGCCGGGTCTGCACCAGGTCAGAGCTGCCCACTGTGACGCCGGATGTCCAAGAGAACGTAGGGGCCGGATTGCGAGGCTCCTGGCTGGGCGAGGGCGGACGGAGACCCATGATGGCATCCCAGGAGTCGTAGGTAGACTCTGCCTTGGACCCGGTCTTTAGGGTGGTGGTCTGTGCCAGGGGCTTCCTGTCGCTCTCAGAAGCATTTTGGTACCATGAGTAGCTCTGTTGGGTCTCTGACAATGAGGAACTCTGCTGACATTTTCCTAGGGTAAAGAAAAGGTTCAGAATCAGTTCTGTCAAACATCATAAACCAATGACGTCAAACACTGTTCAGTTCATGAGTTTAAGTAAACTTTACACCTCAGTTCTAATTGATTAGTCACAACCAATTAGTATTAGGATTTTGTTTTATAGAACTAATTATTTGTTTGGTCAATAAAATGTCAGAAAAAGTTTTTAAAAACACAAAAGCCCAGTCTGCCCTTAATTCATACTTTACGAGCTTTAACAGGAGAATGTAGCATCATCAGTTAATCTACTAATTGTTTCAATATTAATGTCAATAATCAGTGATGCTACAGTATTATATTTTCTGAACGTGATTTATTATGATCGTAATTGATCTGAACAACAGGATGGACAATGTAGTAATTAAGGGGGAACAGGGTCTCTGGTTGATATGCAGAAATGTTATGAATGTACAAAACTTATTTAAATCTTTTACAATGTTCTGGGACTTCACTTCCAGTGCAGCCAACAATGGCCCACAGTTTTTCAATAATAATAAAGTTATCTTTTTTTACATTTGTGAAATCAACTATTCATTTACTCATTTAAACAGCGTTGAATTGCAACAGTCAGAGTGCTACAGTGAACAACACTATACTCAGTTTGCCCTGGGTTAACTGTACAGGATGCAGTGGTGTGCATAAAGCTTGCACCACTTTAAAAAAGCACCTTTACGCACCGAAAACAGGTCACACACACACACAGCTGTCAAGTGCTCATTTGCCAGTCAGTATACGTCTTCAAGAAAATCAAAAGGGTCTGGACCCACTTACGACGACAACAAATACACCACATGGCCATTTCTGCCTTCACAGATAACAAAAGGGTGATAATACTGAACTTGTTACTCGATGATAGGAAGTTGCTTCAGAGTGTTACATAAAAAAATACCTGTAAAAGAGCTGTGGTTTCGAAGGCTGGGTTGTCGAAGCATAGCAAAATGAAAAAGTAGGTCACTTTGTTTCACTCTCCTCAGACCTTATTTAAAGGATGAGTCTAAGTATTCGCAGAGGACAATTTGGAGAATGGTGGAGGGCATTTCCTCATTTGTGGAAACTGCTCTTCGTCTTAAAACAACTGGAGATCTCAGCCAAATGCTAGACTGTTATAGATACTTGAAAAGTTTATTACTCAGGAGCGGTAATCAGCTAGGAAAGACATATCAGTCCTGTGTGTTAGTCCGGACAATCCAAAGCACTTAACATCCGTCTTTCTAAACTCATAGTTTCATTATATTGTCTCACTTTTCCGGGTCCATCTGAGCTTGAATGCTGATCAATCACTGTTCTGAATTTCACGCTTTCAGACAACTTTCATATCTAGCAAAAATGGCAACAAGCGGAGGCGGCTTTCTAGTCTTGCTCACTGACACAGTGGCTGCAGTGGAATATGTGATGAATTAACTGTGGACTGATGCTGAGCCTCTATATTAGAACTCGTCTGTGTGAATTAGTCTAATCCTAATTATACATCAAAATGACCAAAGACGGCAGGACAGACCCTTACAGAAATGTGCAGATGGCAACATTTATTCCACTCAACACTTCAAATATAATGATGCCATAACTCTGTCATATCAATTTTTCTGTAAAGTCCCAGACAACAACAAACAGAACTGAAAGGTAGATGGATAACTCCTATTTCCTTTTTGAGAAACCAAACGGAGCAGGTCTGCGTTAGAAACCCCTATCCAACCATTTCATCTTCAAATTATTCAATAAATTAAACCTTTAATTCCATTGCAAATTGCTTCCCCTTTTGGTTTAAACTGGTAGAAAGAAATAGAAGGTGTAAAGGTGACACCCTTGGAACCTGAAGAGATGCCTGGGTGGTGATAACGACAACGTGTTCTGGTCAAGCAAAGAAAATGCAGTTTTCGGTCATTCTCAGCTGCAATTGAAAACAATTACAAATAAAAATGAGCGTCCTGTCCTGTCCTTAGCACTGCCACATGCTTCAAATAAACTGTCCTTAAATGAATGGGTGTGGTGTTTGTGTGGTTTTAAATGTGATAAAAGTTTTAAATCAAATCAATCAATCGAATCAAAATTACTTTATTTATCCCCGAGGGGAAATTCATTTAGTCTGATGACTCTATAATTGCACAGCCTGATGGCTGTTGGAGCGAAGGATCTTTTAAATCTCTCCGTCCTGCAGCGGAGAGAGAGGAGCCGTCCACTGCTGCCTCTCCGGTCCATGAAGGTGCTGTGCAGCGGCTGATTCAGGCAATTCATTATGGTCTCGAACATCTTCATGGTGCATCAAATTGGATGAACCACCAGATTCAATTTTAATAGCATTTTTAAAAGCACAGTTCAATCAAAATCATGGCACACCATGAAGCCGTCTGGTGCACTGAGCACATTTAACCTATGCAAGGCCTACAAGTCATAAAGCAATTAAGATTTGTTCTGCAGTTGAATTTGTGGTTTTAAAACAGTGGAGAACCATATAATGACATGTCAGTGTTTTACTAGTGTGCAATCGACAGCAGTGCTACTGTTTTATAAAAATTGTCCCAGACACAATAAACTTCTAATCGCAACTTTTATCAGCTAGAGTCTGGAACAAGCAAGGATAATTAGTAGAACAGCTCTGGCCATTGCCAATGTTTAGCAGGCTGCTGTTGATTATTGGTTATTCAAGGCTCCGCTGGCAGTCTCACTACCAAGTTCAGTGAAAATATAGAAACAATCAAAACTATTGAGCTGTACTGGGTTGTTCCTGGGCAGAAAAGTCTGTAGCAAATACAGGATCAAATTCACAATATATTCAGTAATTTTATGTCTGATCGTGTGTTTTTGACTCCGCCCTTTTTTCTCTTATGACTTGATTAGCTAAATTTAACTTGTTTCTAATGTGACAAGCACTAATATTGTCTGCTACTTCAGCAATTAACGTACATTAGGGACATCAATAACCCTCACAGAATTGCTTAAACAATAATTCCCAATAGCGTGGGAGTGAAGTATTGTTTTGGGCGGCGGTGTCTGTCTGTCTGTGTTTCCGCTGCATATACATCCTCTGGCCAACAGAGGGCGCTGCGGGGTGAAGTCTACCACCTCTGATTGCCTTGTTTGAATGTTGTTTTTGGTCATTGTTGACAGCCCCTACACAGCATGTTTCTCAAAAATGTCTGTCTGTACACTTAGCTTGTTAGTAAAAAAAAAAGATATATATATATATATATAATAAACTGCTTTGTGAGAAGAAGAAGGGCAAATAATGGTGATAATGAAGCTGAAGTAGGTTAGATAAAATTGAGGAGCAGAGGAGGTATTTTGAGAAATGTTAAATGTCTAGCAGGAGTTATTTACCATCATTCTTGCAGACTGCAGTGAGTGCCTTACTCTGAGTATTCCATTATTAGACAAAATGGCAGGTGATACGGGTGAGACATGAAATTATAGAAAAA
This sequence comes from Serranus cabrilla, assembly GCA_903364295.1. Lineage (NCBI taxonomy): Eukaryota > Metazoa > Chordata > Actinopteri > Perciformes > Serranidae > Serranus > Serranus cabrilla. The sequence goes on from CAFUXE010000401.1 coordinate 700,317, forward strand.
TAGGTGAGAAACAGGAGAGAGTAAACAGGCAGAGTAGAAAAACAGGAGAAAAGAAAAAGGCAAGAAGCCTTGAAACATTTAATTAAACGTAAATCTACACCTATGAATAAATGTCTCTGAAGCCCTCATTATCATAGTGAACATGCCAAATAAAAACTAAAAAAAGTATTGAACAGCCTCTCTTCATACCAATCATTAATAAACTCGAGTTCAAAAGCACTTAAAAACCAGCAGCAGCCTGTAAGAGCTGTTGTCCACCTAAGAAATCACACTAAAACTGAGGAAAAGCGACTGTCATCATTTAATTCCAGCCAGTGTGTCTCTGCTCACATAGCTCCCTGACGCATGTCCACATATCATTAACTATAGCTGCTGGCTTCTGTTTATTTTCAGTTTCTCATGTTTCTCTCTGAATCACAGCACTGCACATCAGAAAATGGCCACAGTGTTTTAAACGGGGACAATGAGGTGGTTTTGACAGCTGCCGTAAAAGGAACAAACAGGCGGTCCATTGGAAAGTGGCGGTACTTAAGCCAATCGATGGAAAAATACTTGATTGACCTCAATCAGGATTTGCCCAGGATGCTTGTTAATACAGAGCATGGTATACAAAATCAATGTGATTAAATTAACTTCCAAAATGCATGTGCAATTTTAGATTCTGAAACACCGATTCATATTCACGGGTTGCACATTGAATGCTCCATGACACTTAATGAAGTGCATTCCTATAATTCATCTTTGCACATTTTATGGATTGATTAAATCTATGGTGGAGAGTATAGACTTTATAATAACAATAATAATACAGCAATCAGAGATGGAAGACTTCACCCCACAGCACCATCTGTTGGTCAGAGGATGTATATGCAGCGGAAACACAGACAGACAGACAGACGGACAGACAGAGCCGCCCAAAACAATACTTCACTCCCACTCCGTGGGGTGAAGTAATAATACAGGGAGAATAAAGGCCTAGATTTCAGTTAAGTGGCATAGAACTATAATTATATTTCATGTTCTATGTGCCAGTCTTCTTGAGTACAAACATCAGTCTGAAAGTAGCAATAGTCAGCTCCTCAATATTGGCATACTTTATCTAAAGAGTTATTTGGTCAAGGATTTTGTCATATTTACTGAGTCAATGTTTCAGTTGAACTTCAGTGGCTGCTGCACTGGCTTCCCTTCAGTCTTCTAACACTGTGGAAACGTCAGTCTGAGCAGAAGTGCTCACTGAGGCACAGCTTGTCGTTCGGAGTCAGATCGAGTGGCTTGCATCTCTGGCAGGTGGCCAGCAGCAGTCACGGAAAGCTGAGGGCATGTTAAGCTGAAAGTGACGACACTTACAGCGATCAGCTGTGAGCGGAGAAGCAATTACACCTTTTCCAATGATGCGGTTCAGTAAAAAATGAATTAAGTCAAATTTGAAATTGAAGAATAGAACACTCGCGGAAATCATGTTTGGCCTTCAAATGGATTCGCGTGGAGACAAATGCAACATCAACAGGAGCATTTCGTTTTAAAGAGGTCACTGAGTTTGTCATTGCAAGACCCAGTATTCAGATAACATCTGTGAGCCATCAGATTTTGTTGCAAGTTCGATAATTATTCTTCCCCACATAGGATTCTTGTTTTGTGCCAAATGTAGTGTGTGTGGTTATCATGAGCCTCCAGATGCATCCAGACTGAGCCATCGTATCTGTCCATCTATGTTTGTTTTTCAGGCCCTTGAAAACTGTGGCTTGTGATTTGGCATCAATTGATACAAAGAGGCATTTTATATTCTATCAAGTGGCATTCAAAAAAAAGTGAGGAACGTCAGATCTAAGCACATTCAGACACTGCACAGTGTGACCACACTTTGTCCTAAATGAATGTCCTAAATAAATAAAATGCTACTATTCCCCAAAGGGAATCAGGGATTGGTATGCATTTTAAACACTAATCAAGTTTCCTTAATGAACATACAACAGCAGCCTTAATGATCTTGCTTAGCCAATCACTATTATATCTGATGAGAATATCTTTAAGGTTTTCAGTAAATTGAGATTACTGTTTAGACAATACTTTGAAGTACAGATGTTATTAATTAGACAATCAAATAAAGGAAAAGATAAATTGATATTGGTAAAAGATGGTTGTCCACCCAAGATAAAAGGTTTGAAATGACGTGTGTTACCTATGCTAGCGCTGCTGTTAAAGAACCGAGCCGTGTCCTCCACCACCCTAGGCTGGCTCCTGTCACTGGCCAGCCATGGCGCCCCTCTAGCAGATGCCAAAGCATGGGAACCCCCCTGGAGGCTAGACCTGCTCCCTGTGTCCAGTGAAATCCCTGGCTTTTCTGCTCGTGGAGGCTCTGCAGAAGTCGGTTTTGCGGGTGACTTGTTGCTGCTGCGAGACGACACCGGCTTGGATTCCTCATCGCTGTCAAATCCAAACGGATCCTCAAAGCCATCTCCACAAGGACGAGGTCTCTTATAAACCTCAAGAACAGAGTCATTCTTGGGGACGCCAGCACGCTTAGAGCCCACTTTGGCCTTGTATTTAGTGTCACCCCATTTGGTACTGAGGGTGCCTCTCTTGGTGGACAGAACCTCGTCAAACTTGGACGTGCCCTCTCCTCCCTTGCGGCTGTAGGTTTTACCAAATCTGGATGTCATTGTTGCATATGGGTCATATTCTCTAAGAAAAGAAAGCAGAAAGGTACATAATGTCAGACTTCATCAGCACATTTATCATGAAGTAGATGGATTGGATTACTCAAATAAACCTTATTCAGACAGTTTCACTTAAGGGTCATATAGTTAACATTTAAGTTTGCAATCTAATCAGCAGTAGCCAGAGTCAGTCATGTAGGTTGTTCAACTGACTAGGTACTAAACTTTACAGAAAGATAGATTTAATACATTCTGCCCAAAAGAGATCGACCTGTGAATGCTTTTGTTCGCAAACAAATTGCAAATAGATCCAGTGTTTGTGTCCTTGTATGCATCAAATTAAATTGAATCAACCATCTTGTTGGCATAGAAGATGCGTAACGTTAGCTGTCTGTGAGTATTATGAGCAAACAGCTTGAGTGTTCCTCAGCCAGCTGGTTTGACAAAACAAGGCTAACATTAGCTAGATAGCGAGCTAATGGCGCTAACTTACTGCCGTCAGCACTGGTAGGATGCTAATAGAAGAATTAAAGGAAACACACAAAAACACATTGGAGGATGGGGGACAGATAAGCACACATACCCATGTAATCACGTGGCGAACGTATGTTAATATAACACATTTCCCCAAGTTACTATTAACGTTAGCTCGAGTTTTAACGTTAGCCGTTAGCAATAGCAAGAAGCTCAACAGAGGAGAGTGGAGCCGTCACTTCAGTTAGCTTAATGCTAACAGCTAACAATAACTACAAACTGACATCGTGTCGTATCACAAAAAAACTCCACGCACAGACCGTTTTCTACTGGTGAACGAACACTGTGTGTTATCAGTATTTCCACTTACTTGGTGAGCTAATGGGTCGATCCGCACAAAACACACTCCAGACCCGAAACGGCCGCTGAACTCGCACAGGACCAGGCCTGCTTCCCTGATTCAAGCTGCCCTGCTCAGTATAAACAAGGCCAAACAGACGCCGTTTACGGCAAATCGGCGGGTTTGAAACGCAAAGATTTGAACCACAGACCCAGAATGCTGAGAAAAGATATAGTTTATAAGCTGATATGATTCTATCGGCTACTATTTTTAAGCTAAATCGCACTCGATTGTTTCCTCCGGGTTGGGACGAAGGCTTCCATTGGACTCCCCCGCTGCGTCAAGTAAACCGGAGATAGCAGAGCGGGACCGGATGTTTGGTAATCTATCTTTCAAAAATAAAAGTACACATTGAAAGGGAAACAACATTTTAGGTAAATATAATTTGCATCTGTATTTATACATTTAAAAAAATCCGCTTCATTTGTGTAGTATTCAGTGTCACGTTTATACATTATTTTACCAGTTTTTTGATAGGTTATTTTTTTTTCGATTATTGTATTTAAAATCATGACCGGAACTGCTCAAATGTATTAAATCGACCTTAACACTGGCACCTTCATCAATCTTAGCATTACAAATGTCGCGTTCAGGTGCTTCCATTAAACGCGTAAAAGGGATCGTTTCAAATGACAGTCCGTGAATGCAACATAAATACTTCTGCATCTCATATAAGCAGCAAAATTGTGGGGGAAACCAAATAAAGACATTTTTATTGAGTTACTGTGCAAATTGTAAAGTGTGTGTGTGTGTTGTTTTTTTATTTATTTCTTTGCCTGCAAAATGCTGTCGAAATGTACTTTAAGATTAAGATATTTTTTGTATTATCTTCTTGAATATAAAAAATATCATGAACTGCCCCACACTGCCAGCACTAGGTTTATTGAAAAATAAATGTTCCAACCTCCACCACCCATTCAACTTAAAATATTCTACAGCAAAATTATTATACTGGATCTACATGCTGAATCAAAGCACAAACACTGCCAATGACCGATCACATAGATATGGTACATAACATTTAAGCAGTCCATAATATAACATATCACTTTATTTCTAATTTACTCAAATTAGAAATGCAAAGAATGCCATTCTTTTGTTTTGCAATATATCAATCATAATTGGTGACACATGTGGATATTTGTTCTTTACACTGACAGCCTTAACATTAACTTTTGTTGAAAAAGATCATCCTAATTTCTGGAGTTTTCTAATATCCATCCCATTAATATAAATCATGGTAGACTGCAACTAGTTTTAACTTATTGTACCTAAATATGTATCCTCATATTATGCATTGATGTTATCTTACATGTTGAAAAACTGTAGAAAATAATGAAATCAAATTTCACCTTGACCTCTAACTGATCTCTAACTTAGCAGTATTACAGAGACCTTTACAGGCATTATTTTCAGAGGGAGTGCGCTCCTGGTGGAAAGGAATGGGCACAATTTCTCAGTGAAAGTGTGTGTGAAAGTGTGTATGTGCGTATCAGCATCAGGATCAGAAAACGACAGCTTTCCGTTGTCCCAGTCCAGATAAACTCTGATCCTCTGGAGCCTCTCTGTGACTGGGAGATCGGTGTATTTATTTGTTGTGGAGTAAGCTCTATATCCAACATCACTGAAGTCTAAGCTCCACACCATAGACCCAACAAATTCTTTCCTACAAATAGACTCTGCAGCTACCCCCAGCTCCCAGTCTTTGTTGTCTCCGACCTCGACATCCCAGCTGTGAGTCCCTGAGTCAAACCCTGAGCCGAGGACAGAATCCCAGTACGCAAACCTTTCCGGGTTTTCAGGAAGCCGATGAATCTTTCCATGTCTCACGCTGGTCAGATACTCAGACAGGATGAGTTCTGGGTGAGCAGTGTTTGGATCCAGAATCACAGGACTGTGGGAGACCATGGCCTTCATCTTGTTCCAGATGTTGAAGTTCAGATTTCCCAGATGTTTCACCACATCGATCAGAGCTCCTGAGGACAGCTGTGGATCCTCCAACAGGGGGCACTGCTGGACTCTTTCCAGCGCAGCCTTGTGGTTGTGCAAGAATGAGACGTGTTCAGATCTGAGCTCGTCCTCTGTGGCTCTGACTGTTTCCGAAAGAGCTGCTGTCTCTCTGCTAAGAGCCTCCATCTTCTCCTTCATCATCTGACTCTTTTGCTCCTCTTCGTCCCTCAGTGCAGCCATCCTGGCCTCCTCTTCCTCTGACAGAAATTGGTGAAGCTTCCTAAACTGCTCCTTAATCTGTGTCTCTGTGCGTCGAGCTTGGACCTTGATGTGTTCTGCTGTTTGATCAAAGCTAACTTTCACCTCGTGAAAAGCCTTTAGCTTGTCCTGTAAAGGTTTCAAGGCTTTCTGGAGCTCCTCTCTGTGATCCTGCGCAGCTTCATCAATGGGTTTGAACCTGTGGTCACTGTGTGTTTTTGCATCTCGACAGACAACACACACCGGTTGCTGATGGTCCAGACAGAAAAGTTTAAGCTCCTCAGAGTGCAGACTGCAGAGGCTTACGGATCCGAACGGGGCTTCTTGACCTCTCGCTTCTAAAAAGGCCTCGCACAAGTTCTTTAACGCCAAGTTACGAGGGGGATCACTGCACTGTGACACTGTCCGACACACTGGACACTCTTGAAGTTGTTTCTCTGTCCACCAGCTCTGCAGACAGGCTCTACAGAAGCTATGGCTACATAATAGAAGGACAGGATCTGTGAAGATGTCATGGCAGGCAGGACAACAGAAGTCCTCCTCCGACCAAGAAGCCATTCTGCTCTCAAAAAAAACACAGCCGTGGGCACTTGTTGCTTTGGAAAGCTCCCTCTGAGTTAGAGGGAGTTGGCTTCTCTGTAGTATTCCAGATATTCCAGTTCTCCCAGAATTCCTTCCTGAAGTTCTCCTTCGTCAGTGGATGTCTGATGTAGGTCTGAATGTGAATCTTTTGCTCGGTTTTGTTCCTTATTAGTAGCTAAACTGACACGTTGTATTTCCTGGTGTCTCTCAGGTGAGTCATAAGGAGGTGGAGCTTAAAGTATCTGAAGCATGTCCGTCATATTACTCACTGGGAACTGCAGATATGCTAACGTCTATTATTTTGTCAGTTACATTTTGAGAGAAACAAAGCAAATCTTGAGTTCAGCATGTGAAACAAAAGCACTATGATTGAGGTTAGGGGGGAATTGATTAAAGTGTTAAATCATGGTTCACGTTTTGATAATTCATCTGACCTTAACCAAAGTTATACTGCAAGATCAGAAATTCTGAACATTCTCACTGAACATTCAGTATTAACATGTGCAACTTGCCTGCAGTGGTGAAAGAAGTAATCAGATTCCTTACCTAAGTAAAAGTACTATTACCTCACTGTGAAATTACCCCAATACAAGTAAAAGGCCTGCATTCAAAACTTATTTTTTAAGTAAAAGTACAAAAGCATCAGCATCAAAATGTACTTAAAGTATCAAAAGTAGAAGAATTGTTTGATATATTCCAAATATATTATTGTATTAATATTATTATTAATGCATTGATGTTAGCAGCATTTTACTGTTGTCATGGCAGCCCTAACTATTTAATATACTATATCATGATTTCATTTTCAAAAGTGCACATATATATATTTAAATTGATCCTGTTTTACATGTTAAATCTGGAAAAGCAGCTAATTGTAAACTGTAAGCTAAATGTATTGGAGTAAAAAATATAATTTTATAATCAAATAATAATAATAATAATTTGGGTGCAATTATATGACATGAACATCATTTATCTGTTGCAAATTAGCAGTAAATGATTCTAGGAAACAAGGTATATATACAATATTAATGCCCTTTTTTTTTGCATTTTAGGGGTCTTCAAACAAATATAATAGATGCAAAAAGAAAATGCTTGGTAGTTTTAAATGTTTGTTACTTGTTACTTGATACTGAGTTACCCATTTGTATCTAAAGCCACGTCCTGATGAGCAGCTCTGTTTTCTCATTTGTACCAGAAAGCAGAAGAAAAAAAAAAAGTTTCTGTGGAAAAAAATGTTTTTCTCTATTTGTTTTTGAATAGACATGGAGAAAAGAAAAGCTGGATGGCTGATTCTTGCCATTTGCCACAGGACCTGAAATGATCCCTAGTGCTTGTTGACATGCACCCTGCTACGGCTGTCTGTTCCTTTGGGGCAGTCGGGTCATCTTGGCATCAAACTCAGCTTCTTCAAACCTCATCAAACCTGTTACTGCGGAGTGCTAAGCCTGGCTGAAATCCCTGCCTGGCATGCTGCAGCCCCCTGTGCCAGCAGCACTGTACCATGAGAGGGTTCAAGAGTCTGACAATAAAGAACAGATCTGAGTTTTTCCTTGAGCAGGCGCTGGTCGCTGAGATCCTGGCAGGAGCTTTGCCGCGGCACCTGGAGCGTTCAAGGCATCATAGAGTTTTGAAGAACAGATTGGCACAGGGGTTGGCATCGGCACTGACAGGGGCTTCTTTAAAAACAATTAGGCCTTTGACACTCACCAGATAGCAGCTGTATGATCAACTCTGGCAAAGACAAAGAGGAGGGAAGCCAAATGACTTACAACACCAATCAAGTCACTCTTTGGAGATGATGCAGAGAGGAGAGGGGGCTTCTGGTTTCCAGCAGTTCACTTTGTTGAAGTCAGAGCCCCAAATCTCTAAAGAGAATCATTATTTATCTTGTGCACACACAAAGATATGATCTTTTAGGGCTTTGAGGGTTCCATAGAAAGACTTTCTCGATCAATAATTGTGGCTTGGGGAGTAACTACATAACATGATCTAAATACAAAGAAATCTTGTGAATATTTTGGCTATCATGACACTTTCAGAGAGGATGAAAAAGGAGTGCTGGAATAAATGATCTATGGACTAGAGATGCACTGATCAATCAGCTAGGGACCAAAATCTTCTAGCTTTCTTCCTCATCATTCATAATCGGTGACCTTAGTAACTTCATTTCTAAAAAAGCGCCAAACAATGAACTCGGTAAATTATTTAGGCCATCAAGGAAAAGGTAATGAATATGTTATAATTTATTATAATATATTTATAATATATTCTATTCTCATGCATGTCTTTTTTGCCAACACCACAGCAGTTTGGTATAAATTACCAGTGAAATTAATATATAGTTTTCGCTCATAAATAGTCAACTGACTATACTGGGTCTGCATAGTATTGAATAATATGTCTCTTACTTTTTGTATATTTAAATAGTGATATATTCAAATAATGAGCATATTTACATCCCTTGCACCTGTCTTTCTTCTGTGATAAAAGTAAAAGATATTTGATAAAGGAGATCTACTGCAAATTATTTTCAGATGGAATCTAATTTGCACTCTTATAATTGATTAATTTGTTTTGCATGAGAGTGAGAGAAGGTGATAAAATATAGTTATTTAATAGTTTATTATAAACAAAACATATTGTGTATGCTGTCAATTATAGTTCTTAGAAAGAAAATCCTCAAAGTCATCCAAACTCTGGATTTTCTTACTCTTTGCTTCCATTTGCTCCTTTAAACTTCACATAACAGACCCACTGTGTGCCTTAACAGTGACCTTTGACTGCTTTATCTGTGATTTTACATAGCTGAACATAACAGAGCACATGTGCAGTGAAGCAAATACATTACAGCACTAATAGACAAACTGTCAGGTGTGTGACGGCCGAATTAAAGTAGCACTGCAAACATTTTCCGCACAGTTGTGTTATTGAGGTGAAACTTTTCAGTATTACAGCAATTCAAATTTTTTCTATGAAATGTACTCTAATAAGAGAAAGATTCCTGATCATTTTCTGTCCTACTTCCAAGTTAATTCGGAGATCCATGCCCATGAAACTTGACAATCAGCTGATCTTCATCTTCCTCAGCTACGCACCAGGGGCTGTCAATTTTCAATAAGATACAGAAAGGCTAAATTATGGAATAATATTACTTATTTAGCTAAAAAATGTCATAAAATTGAAAGCTTTAAGAGATGTGTGAAAGGTCATTTGATTGCTAATTTGTAATATTCTATATATGTATGTATTCATATCTATCTATCTATCTATCTATCTATCTATCTATCTATCTATCTATCTATCTATCTATCTATCTATCTATCTATCTATCTATCTATCT
>CAFUXE010000401.1:710208-724658 GCA_903364295.1 Serranus cabrilla
TTTGTATTTTTTTTTTTTTCTATCTACTGGATATTTTAAATGTGCAAAATAAAAAATGAATGAATGAATGAAAATTCAAACAATAAATACTTCATTAAAGATGCTGATTTCAATTAAAGAATGGTTCAGGCCTTCAGTATAATAGTCAATGCTTTAAATAACCTGATGACAAGATATTGCCTGTGAACACAGCCTATCTGCCGTATTATCTGTCTGTCATTCCACCTGTTTGTTCTGTTGTCTTTTTCTGTCACTAACCCCTGTCCTCACTCAGGTCAGACACACATGAACGCATGAGGGGAGTTACAGCTCATGTGAAGTACCCTACGTTTGTATGAAACGCTTAACCAGCTGTTTCCTCCTCTGAGAGTGTTGCAGTTTAAATCAATGACGTGGGTGCATGTGTGTGTGTGTGTGTGAGAGAGTGCCCACGAGCCAGGCCCAGAATTCCCATTCACTGTCCTTCAGTTGACCGCTGACTGGTGACATTCTTGTGCTAGGAAACATATTAAGATCACTCTATTATTGTTTCTATAAGACTACATTTACCATAACCCCTTGCAAAGGTTAAACTCTGGCAGTGGATTGGTTGGAAATCTGCATCAAGGTTTAAGCAACAGGACACACCTTCTACCTTCAAAATAAAAGCCTACTAAACTTAAACTTATTTACAGAATGTACATTTGTTCATTGTACAGTTGTTTTTAGATTTTAGGGTTTTCCTTATTTTGTATGTTGTGCTTGGTGTCTATAAATGAAAATCTATAACTGAAAAATAATAGATTCAAAACTTTTTTTTGACCCTCTAATCGTTGTTTTCTGCTCACAGATCATTTTCTTACCCAATCAAAAAAAAAAAAAACCCTTTAGAAATATTTTGTCACAAATTATAGCCAACTTAATTACAGTTCCTGAGTTCCTCCTTAGTTACAATCAGTCCAATTCAAATGAGCTTTATTGGCATGGGAAACATACATGTGGTTAACATTCCAACATTGCAACCAGATACTGTATAAATGGAAATGGGTATTTTCTGACCTACAATTACAAACAGAAAATGGTAAGTATAATTACTTACCATAATATATTACCATACTATCTTTACAGTACAGTTTGTTTTGCAGTAAGGTGTTTTACTTTGAAATCCCTGTGGAGATAACATCATTGTCGGCCAACACTTTTAATTTTAAAGCAGAAACCGGAAGCTGTTTGTTTTGTGTGTGTTTTACGGATAACTTGACGCTCTGTGAGCCGGACAGTTGCTACACTGGACTCGGACTGAGCCGAACTGAGTAAGTAAACCCACAATCTGCCGCTTTTACTACCCGCGAGCCGCCACACGGTCAGACTGTGCCGTACACAGACAAACAGCCTCCCCAAAATATAATAATTCATAAGTATGAAGTGTCGAGCAGACGGATAATGGAGGCGGGAGAGGAAATCAGTCGATGTTTGTAGGCCTGTGACAACAGTTTTGTCTCCACAGGGGATTGTACACTGATAACTGTTTAAATGTATTTACCACACTGAATATATGCATACACATAGCTGTGCAGATTAGTATCTAAATTAAAGCTAACAGCGTCACTAGTTTAGTTACAACTGTTTAATTACACGCATATCACTGTAAATAAATGAGATGTAATTCACTAGACTGTGATTAATATGGAGGGAAGTGTAGTTTTTGAGGTTTTTCCTCAGCTTGTCTCGTGTAGAGAAAGAACATAATATTATAATATGAACTGTATCGTGCGCCTGGTGTTCTCTGGTGTTCTCAGCATTGAGTTCCATGCTTTCAGTTTAATGCATTTTAAATCTGCAGATAATATTGCATTATATACTTTGAAGGTGTGCTCCTCTTAAAAAGGGGAAATAAAGAATTAGTTAGATGGTTGAAAGTAAATGCATGCATGGACAATCATTTTGATTATTCAAAGTAGCTAATTACTAGTTGCAACCCATACTCTCTTACATATTGAATTAATACTGATTTGACTATGTTTTTCTTGTCATTATGGGATTTTCTGTGCTGTCATTTCAATTCGGTGGCTGCATGACATTTATAAGTTTTCCCATAATAAATATCTGGTAGACGTTTAATATTATGTGTAGGATCTGTGTGGTTTTTGAGTGAAAGAGAGATAGGGTCAGGTCAATACAATAGTCTTGATTTAATTGCATATTCCATAATTTGGGGAATTTGACACTCGAAAAGAGTTCAAAGGCTAAATGTGTATTGCATGTATGTAGTTGTTAAGGCAGATTTAGATATATTTTGGTCTAAATCTTTGACTTTTGTAAGTTGAAGTGAGTAAGTGAAGATATTACAGAAAGACCGTTATTAATCTAATTGATTTATTGGTAAATTTTGGTATCAGTGTCTGATATGCAATGATGTAAAAACGTTTATTTTACAATGCTTGAGGTGATTTAGAAATGATGTCGTCACCCATTAGTTTGTTTCTGGACAAATAAAACCTAAAAATTAAAGATAGCTGAAAAGCATGAAGCAAAAGAATGTACAATAAGGTGTGGTACTACTTCTCCCAAAACCACAATTTACTTGCCAATGCATTGTATGTACAATGTATAATAGGGTATAGCCTTATAATAGTACATATTCCCTATCAATTACAATTAATAGGATTCTCCACATGAATTATCTAGCAGTTTACACTTGGATCATAGTGTGGGAACATAAAAGTTACAGAAAATATAAAGTTAATGTTTGCTAAGTCAATAACGTGCCCTGTAGTGTGTGGGAGTAAATAGCCAATGAGAGCCGAGCCAATGAGGGAAACAGATGCAGAAGTCATAACAATGGAGCTTTAAAACAGATCCTGATCTCCCTTTTCCCCATTGTTTACCTTTTTTTTATAATGTGTAACAAGTGTCCTTGAATTAGCCAGTTCTGACCAATGCAGGACTCGTGTGACATAACACTACATGCTGATGTGAGTTGCACTTAGGAACAAATAATGGAATATGTTCAACATATTTGACCTGACTGCAAACTGTTTGGGCATGGTCACACGTTTTTGAAAAGTCAAATTGTGGAATTGGAGAGCTGACAAAGTAGTTATTCACCTGGTAGTAGAGTTAGAATGTGAGAAGTTTGAATTAAAACTAACCAGTAGATGGATTGACAAATAGCATTTGCCACCCAAATTATTTTATTTGATTATTAGGTTACAAACCTGACCAAACATTTAATGTCAGCTTTCAGTACTTAAAAGTTGTCACTGCTTGGTGCTTCAGGCTCATTTTGTTTGGTACCAGAAAAATAATCGATCGTCAGTACAAATCCCCTGCTGTTAGCAGTGTGAAGACACACACTGAAAGTCAGGATACGTCTACTGACTTCAGTAGACACACTCACTCTGTCAAGAACAAGGTGAGTGTGTAAACCACAGCACTAGAATACGGAAACAATAGAGGTTGTGTGTGCGTGCATGCATGTAAAACCACAAGTATTTAGTGTTAATGTGAACTTTTCATTACGTCAGGGCTGCAGCCTGTGAATACCGAAACACACACACACACACACACACACACACACACACACACAAAAGAGCATGTAAGGCAAGACTCTACAGGCCCAAACATTTTTTTTTCCACACAGGTTAACTTTGAGATTTTGCCTCCTTAAAATGTTTTCTCTCAGGCTAGTAGAAAGAAAACATAAAACTCAGTCTACTCATTAAGCTATTTATATTTTTGCACTTTGTCTATTTGTTTGTGTAGAGTTAGAATATAACTCAGAGGCCACCAGAAGTTAGCATTAGATGATGCCTTATTTGCATATTTAAATATACGATTTTAGAAGACTTGCAATACACAAAAAAAATATCTTTAAGTAAGTAATTTAGTTGGGTAGTTTCATGGTGATGCCTAGAGCAGTGTGATATGGCATTTGGTACATTTTGCATACTTTGAACCTTTGTGTTGTCCTCAACATTTGTGTGTTTTTCATGTGTTTGCCCCAAAATAACAGATATATTCAAAAAGGAATTGTAAAAGTTGTGTTGATGAGTTAGAGTTAAGTTGGCTAAGAGGCATGACACAAGTATTGGGTGATAATTTAATAAACAATCAAACAAAACCGAGGACAAAATTTTCACAGTCGGCAAGATGACAATATGAAGGTTAATTGAAAAACCTAATATTTTCTTGGGCGAGGATCCCCAATATAACCCGATAAAATATGTGCACCCAAGTCTTCCACAAAACCAGGAAAAACACAGTGTTAGTTAAATTATTTACACTATTCACCTGCGTTGTTTCCCCTTTTGCGTAACTGACAGTAATGTGATCTTTGTGAGAGCCAGTTTGCTTTCCAGAACTTGAAAGTAAGGACCTTTTTGACACTTTGGCAGGTACTCACCTTCAAAGGCCTGTTTTGAGGGTTCAGGCTTGGTTTTAAGTCTCAAATCAAATCAATCAAAATGACTTTATTCATCCCAGAGGGGAAATTCAGTTAGTCTGTTAATTTTAGAATAAGACAGCCTGATGGCTGTAGGAGCAAAGATCTCTTGAATCTCTCTTTCCTGCAACGGAGAGAGAGGAGCCGTCCACTGCTGCCTCTCTGATCCACAAAGGTGCTGTGCAGCGGATGAATGGTCATGATGGTCTCGAACATCTTGATGGTGCATCTCTTCACCACCTCCTTTGCTGCTTAACTGTTCATGCGCATTCGGGAATCAGGTTCAGGTTTAGAATAAGTTTTAGGTTAAAATAGAGGCTGGAACTATTGAATTTGGTGCTGGGCTTTCCATTCTAACCTTTTTCCGAAGTTAAAAAATGTTCTAAATGCGTGCACTAGCTAAACGTGGCTCTGTCCCTTCTCCTGGCAGCGTTCTTGTGATGCCCCAAGGAGGGCTAAGCTGGTCCGGGTTGCGATGCCTTACTGGGACCGACAAAATCGCATATGCGGCTTCCTGGACATTGAGGAGAATGAGAACAGCGGCAGGTTCCTGCGCCGATACTTCATCCTGGACACTCAGGAGGGCAGTCTGCTGTGGTACATGGACAACCCACAGGTGAGGCTGTGTGCTTGTGTGTGTGTGTGTCTGTGTGGGGGTGTTCAGATAAATATGCACACATGACTTAGAACTACTGCCATGACATCTGTAGAGATTCTTTGTTGGTTAGTCAGCACTGAAAACATCTAAACCAGGGGTGTCAAACTGATCCAGTAAAGGGCCGAGGGGCTGCAGGTTTTTGTTCCAACCAAGAGGAAACACACCTGAATCAAATCAATCAAATCACCTCAGTTGTCTTCAATCAGTTGATTAATTGTATCACCTGTGCTCCTTTTTTTCCAACCAAGCAGGAGCACAGGTGATACAATTAATCAACTGATTGAAGACAGCTGAGGTGATTTGATTGATTTGATTCAGGTGTGTTTCCTCTTGGTTGGAACAAAAACCTGCAGCCCCTCGGCCCTTTCCTGGATCAGTTTGACACCCCTGATCTAAACCATTTGATAACTACTACATCTATAAATACTGTGTGACTGTTTACAGTGGTAAGAAAAAGTATGTATTCCCTGTGAAATTACCTAGTTATCTGCATTAATTTGTCATAAAATGTGATCTGATCTGCATCTAAGTGCTAAGTACAGTCAAACACAATGTGCTTAACCTATTGCCACACAAACAATTCAAATATGTATAGGTGAACCCTAAGGCCAATGACTCCTGTAAGAGCTAATTGGAGTCAGGAGTTAGAAAACCTTGAGTCCAATCAATGAAACAAGACAAGATTTCTGACTTTGCTATTCACAAGAAGCATCTGTAGATGCAAACATGCCTCACAAAAAAGAGATATCTGAAGACCTACGATCAAGAATTGTTGATTTGCACGTGTGCACAAGTGCAGCCAGGTTGACTCCAAAGGCACAACGCAGAACGCTCAGTGAGATTAAAAAGAACCCTAGGTTAACAACTCAAGACTTGAGTCTACCATGTGCAAAAGATTGAGCAGACATGGTCTCCACAGAAGGATACCACAGAGGAAATTACTGCATGCTGAAGTTGAAGTTTGCCAAAAAGCACCATGACATTCCACGACACTACTGGGTAATATCTTGTGGCTCAAAAAGGGCACCGCATATCAACCTGAGTTCATCATCCAAACAGTAAAGTATGGTGGAGGGAGCATCATGATTAGAAACTGCTTTACAGCCTCACAAATGTATCAAGGTATCCTACAGGATAATATCAAGGGGACTGTCCACCAGCTGAAGCTCAGTAGAAGTTGGGTGATGCAGCAGGACAATGACCCAACACATCAAAGTAAATCGGTTCCAGAATGGCTTCCAAAAAAGAAAATCCACCAGACATCCGAAGAATATGGCTGAGCTGAAGCTGTTCTGTTCGGAAGAATGGTCCAAAATTCCTCCTGAACGTTTTACAGGTCTGATCAGTGCTTGGTTTCTGGTTATTGCTGCCAAAGGAGGTTCGACCAGTCAATTATTCCAAGGGATCACTTACTTTTTCCACCAGTACTATGTATGTTTAATGAATTTGTTCAATAAAGACATGACATATTATAATTATGTGTATGGTATTGGGTTAAGCACATCAGATCACATTTTATGACAAATCTATTCAGAAAACTAGGTATTTTTAAAGGGTTCACACACTGTGCAGCAGTCACTGTAAATTAAGGTTATTTCAGTATCTTTTGTAGTTTTAATAAGGAAATCAATGTTATTATGAAGTTCAGACAGCATGTTTACTTTGAACCATCGGTTACAGTAGTGGATTGATTTCACTCCTTAACTTCAGCTCTCGGTGAGAATATGGACTTGAAACTTGCTTCAGGGAGATAATTCATCACATTTATTTGACATTATTTTTTGGGGAGAAGCCAAGTAGTAGTAGTATTAGCAGGAACTGCATTCAAAAATCTCGTTGGTGGTGCATTCAAGGACTGCCTTGACATCTGGATGTTAACTGTTGAAAAACTTTTGTTCCGAGCAAATTTCTGAGTTAGAAATATTTTTTTTCTGCTAGTTTTCTGCTAACAGGAATGAGGAACTAATGCATTTGTTGGGGATTTTTTTTTAGTGGCAGAATAAAACATATTTGGTGCTCTACATAAAGCATTGAAAAGTGTGGAAAATGCTTATGCTTTCTTATTTCATGGTTAAGAATATGCTTTTGAATGTACTCCTTGAAAACTGCTTGATTTTCAACATGATTTGGGGGTTCTTTTTCACAACTCATTTCAACTCATGCGAGGCCAAACACATGGGTGTTTTCACAGATCCTATGTGTCAAAGACAGCATAGAAACAGGAACCAAAAATACAAATTGAAAAGGTTAGTTGTAGTACATTTTATATTTCCCACAGCAGGGGAATTCTTTAAACACTGCAGCTTCAGACCGATAAGTCAGGAAATGCTTGTTTTCTTTTAACCGAAACTATGACGATGCATTTAGCTTTCAGCACTCATATAGGGGATGAACATGATTATTATGAACACAACTTTCTTCTGTTGTCTAAAAGAATCAGCAAAAACTATATTCAACAGAAAAAGTCACATAAGATCTTCAGGCCTTTGTCTGATGCCATATATGTGATTAAAACACTGTTCATTGCATCAAACATTTACTACATCTCATATTGTGATATATGTATATAAACTATGTAGATATATTGTTTGCAACTGTATTGCCCAGTCATCACAGGGTTTTTTTTAATAAATGACAAACCCAACCCTGGTTTTTACTTCTACTTATCTATATTAACTGTGTGTTTTTTTTTCCCAGAACCTGCCTAAAGGTGCAGAGAATGTGGGATCTCTCAAACTCACCTACATCTCCAAGGTTAGTACTCTCTCTTAACCACACACACACAAAATGTGAATGTTTCCAAAACTAATGACATTCCCAACAACTTCTGCTGTGCTTAGTGTCCATTCGTATGTTTAAACAGATTCTGCATAAAATTAGAACTAGGCTTTGGGCCGATGGTCGATTGAGATGACAATTGAAGATGGTTTGAATCAACTGGCAGTGACTAGCTAGCTGTGGATGCTTTGGTGATTTTTTTTTGCCAGAAAAACACTGTCAAACTGATCCAGTAAAGGGCCGAGTGGCTGCAGGTTTTTGTTCCAACCAAGCAGGAGCACAGGTGATACTGATTACTAATCAGCTGGGTGCAGACAGTTCAGGTGATTTGATTGATTTGATTCAGGTGTGCTTCTTCTTGGTTGGAACAAAAACCTGCAGCCCCTCGGCCCTTTACTGGATCAGTTTGACACCCCTGTTTTAAGGTGTACATATAACCCTTTTTGACCAAGGCAGTTCAAAAAACCAGTTCAGAGCTGGTGCCTAATCGATGTATATATATATATACACACACTGACTATTGTCTGATGACAACATAGTTGAGGATAACGTTGTTAATGATAACTTTGCTATTTAGTAGCGTCTTGTTTATTGAACTTTAAACAAAGACACACACATTGAAGAGAAAGTCTTGGCCTGGATATCTATTGTTCAGATAACATTTCAGCCCTTTCCCCCAGAGGCTAAGTCATTGTCATCCCAATAGCTATGATTCCATACTAATTAGCCTATTCTTGCATGCTAAGATGCTAAACTACGACAGTGGTCATGGTAAAGGTTTAGCTCTCAGGATTGCAGTGATGGTATTATGGATCTTGTTAGCCAAGTGACCGTGGTGACTAACATTTTGCCCCACTTCAGTATATAACAAGCTATGGATTTAGCAGTGTTCGCTGTTTTTTTGGCCAACGTTTTCTGCCCAAAGTTTTCTGGAAAATCAGCATAACACAACATGAGTTAATTTGTCTTTTTGGGACATTAAAGCTTTACTCTCTGTCATTCAGGTCAGTGATGCCACCAAACTCAGACCAAAGGCAGAGTTCTGCTTTGGTAAGTTCATCTTTATTTTGCTTCTCCACATTGTTTTAATCACTCAGTCTTTTTCCCTCTCTACCTACCTCATCAGTGTTGGACCTCACTGAGACAAATGTCCGCTGCCGTTTTTTAACATCTGGTGGGAAAAACTTAAACCAGAAGAGTGGAGGCTTTTAGAGCTGCAGATTTCTGTCAACGTACCTTTAACTATGCAGCAGGCCACTTTTCTTTCCAACCTTGTTCTTCTCTGTCTTACCTCTACCATCTCCTACTCTTCATTCCTACTCCTTCCTTGTTTCCTTCTTTCCTTCCCATTCTCTTCCCTTTCCCCTCTACCGTTTATTTCCTCTCTTTTGTCCCTTGCAGCTTGTTGTTTTCCTCTGGTAACCAACAGTAGCTTTTTGTCACTCAATAGAAGGAAACTGTACAATGACTCTGATCTGACCTCTGCACACACACACATCCTTTTTGCCTCTGAGAAACCAGAAACAAACTGATATTTTTAGACCATGATTTGCATGAAGCTCAGAGTGTTTTTTTTCTTCCTGTTGGGTTTTTTTACTTGAATGTTTCAGAGGAAGAAGAAGGTAACAATCAACACGTTTACACTTCTTTCTCTGTCTTTCTCTCTGTGTAGTTATAAATGCAGGAATGAGGAAGTTTTACCTGCAGGCCAACGACCAGCAGGATTTGGTGGAATGGATCAGTGTTCTCAACAATGCAACCAAGATTACTGTGAGCCTCACACACACAACCACACACAGACAACCACACACACACTGAGGGATCAATAGGTGACCCTGTTTCTCCTGCTGTTGTAGATTGCTCTGTCTTCTGCCTCAGGCTACAGCAGATGGAAAAATACCCATCAGGCCAGAGAGATAAAGTTCATGTCAGGCTCAACAGAGTGTTGTGGGGGGAAAAAGAACAGGAAATACAGGTTTTCATATCAACCTGCAGCTGCAGTGGTCTGTGGTCACCTCTGGCCCTTAAAGTTATTAATTATTCACATTATACATCACACTTAAAAGTATTCTTCAGTGTTCATTAATAGAGAAACAGGTGCCATGTGGTGGTACTTTGTCCATTCTCAAAAATGTCTTGTTTCATGTTTTAAAAAAGTCTCCCAAAACAGCTGCTCACTGTTTCTACCAAACAGGAAGAGATAGTGCTGTTGTTGGGGTCTATTTTCAGCGGCGGATTAATCCACATTTGGTGTTCTAGTGAGCACTACACTACACCTGGGATTGACAAATTCACTCCTGTGTGTGTTCATAGTGATGAAGTAACAGGTTGCCAGACTATCACAGGGCTGACACATAGAGAGAGACGATTCATTTACACCTATAGACAATTTAGAGTCACCAATTGGAAGGAAGCCGGAGGACCCAGAGAGAACCCACACTGACACGGGGGGAACAGGTTAACTCCCTACCACCAGCCCTGAGGAAACAACAACAAAACAACAAGAACAACTGAACAAAATTCAATAAAATGTCCTCAGTAATGCAAAAATGGTTTTACTCTTGCTTGAAGTGGTTTCTTTTAGAAAGAGCTGATGTGTTAAATGGGATATGGACATGAACAAGTTCTGACAAAGCTAACATTCAACTCACATGATCAGCTGTTTTCTGTCAGCGTCTTCCTGTCGTTGCATTACTTTGTCGATTGCTAATACTATCTGACACAGAAGAACAATACAAATAATAACAGTAAAAAATTAGCAGAAGTAGAAAGTAGAAGTAGAAAAAAAAATCCCTGGAGCCTTTTACTGTTGTGGATGGTTAGATGGCTGAGGCAACTTGTTCTTTGTACAGTTTGCAACCTCTACTTCTTCTACTCTGTGTACTGGTGGATTACAGCGACGTGTAGCCTAGAGCACCAACTTCTGATGAAACCATGTATTGAGTAGCCTCGTTCATTCACTCCAAACCAGCGGATTGAATCATGGTTTCATTTGCATTTTGCTTTCGCAACTATTCTTTTGACATCTGTTGACCTGTTGATAAAGGAGAAGGCTGATGATATTAAACATTCTCAACAGATTCCATTAAAAATCACAACCAACAATGAATTGATCCCACTACCCAGCATTGTTGGTGTATCAAAGCCTGATACTTCTCCCTCTGTGCCACAGAGCTCCATTGTAATAAAATAGAAAAATAATAGAATAATGATAGAGAATATAAATCATATAAACCTGTGTGTGAACTATATTGAATCTCTTGTTGTGTCTTTAGGTGCCAAAGCCCGGCGAGGGCCTAGCTGCCCACACAGAGACTCCACAGGAAGTACTCGGAGCCATGAAACAGGTCTCCTACAAGACTGAAATCATAGGAGGAGTCCCTATCAAAACCGCTACACAGGTAACCACAAACACACACACAAACACTGACATATGCGCTGCTTTGGGAGCTGTTAGCGGCAGCAGCTCTGCAGGTCCTGTCCTGTCAGTGTTGGTATGCAGCCACAAACACAGGACCAAACATGATGCAACACAGACGAGTGACGGCTGGTTTGACTTGTACGACTGAAAGACACAAACGCTCTTAACTAAAAATACAGAAAAATGATGGAGCAAACATACAACATATTTGTTTTGAATATTTGAATATTATGAGACAATGTTTCATTAACATTAACGTTTGTGTTTGTTTTTAGGAGCAGGGGGAGGGGCAGAACGAGGCGGAGCGTGGAGGCTTGAAGCGAGGTCAGAATCAGCTGCCCTACTTCCTGTCCAGAGGGATGCAGGACCAGGCTGTCATCAAAGCCGGATACTGCGTCAAACAGGGGGCTGTGGTGAGAGCACATGCACACATGCAGTAACTACTGAAAACACACTGAAGTTTTGGTTATTAGTCCTGATCATATTTTAAACAGCTTCACTATGCCGTTTTATGGAAAAGGCCAAAAAGACACAATTTGAAAATTCAGCTATCCTCCTGCAGCTGAAGAGAATTACACTTCTGTTTTCTTTGCAAACTTGTGGTCCCTAATCAAAGTCCTCTTAATTACTAGTATGTTGTAACACATTTTGATTTGAGATTCTAGCTATACACAAATATTTTAGCCTTCAGCTAACTGTTTCCAAAGGCTCACATTTCTGGTTAATAATGGCTACGGTAGCAAATAAACTTCTCTCTCTGAAAAACTTTGCTGATATTGACATTTTTGTGTGCAGTGTAGGCTGTTTTTGCCCGATGCTGGAATAGCAACTTTTTCTGCAGGATTTACCGCCATTAAAACAGGCTCACACCATGTAAAAGGACATGCCTGCACATCTGCATTTGTACTAGAACAGCCATTAGAAATGCCGTCTCTCTCTGAAATGACCTGTGGTTGGCCAAAACTTCCCGTCGTGTTAGATTTTCTAAAAACCTGAAAACAGAGCCAGGAGGTGCAGCAGAAGTCTAGTTTTCCACTTGATTTACAATATGCTTTTGCTCAGAAACCATAATACAATAAAAACGGCTGAAGAGTCTCATTCACACCAAAGTTAAACCGATGTTTTGTCCCCTTATTCTGCACCAAGACCCCTTTAAATCTGAAAACCACATTCAAAGTTCCACAGATGAATAAACTGATGTTTATAGTTCTGTTTCCTTTCCTCAGATGAAGAACTGGAAGAGGAGGTACTTCATGCTGGATGAAAATGCTGTCAGCTACTACAAATCTGACCTGGTGAGAAGACACGTCTTTTAGTTATTTCTGTGAACTGATCCTTTAAAAATCATGTTACAGCAGAGAGCTGCATGTGACCAGGGTACTTAAGTTCATGTTAGCACACTGACTGTTGGTGTACATTACATTTAATCATGAACACACATGCACACAAACACACACTACTTACTTAAACTTAGAAGTAACACGACAAATGTTTATTGGCCCCAAACAATAAAAGTGTGTGTGTGTGTGTATATGTGTGGGTGGGTGATGAGGCTTTTTTCCCCTCAGTTAGTTGTGTGTCTGTACACGCAGCGGCATGTGGCCTAAATACCTCTTCATATGATCCACGTGTGGGCAGATTAGCAAGTGCTAACCGCAGGCTGTCTGTGCACATAAATGGACACACCCAGTGAGTGTGTGTATGTGTGAATGACTCTGTATTTTCCATTGCAGGTATTAAGCAGCCAGACATGTAGACTGGAGTAACGAGTGTTGAAAATGATCACTTCTTCAATCAGAAAGATTGCAAGTCATTGTCAGAAACAAACGTTATGTGTACATTATAATGGGACAAAGAGACAAAGAGACAGGACAGACAGAAAACAGAAAAGTAAAGTGCTGTTGGTTTCAGAGGTATTTCTCCCCTCAGTAAAATCTCATTTGAAACTTTTCTTTTAATGATCTACTCAACATAGAAACATCAAAATCTCTTTATGTTGTTTTTTTTCTTTGTCTTAATAATGTTAAACCACAGCATGACTGCTGAATTCTTCCAAAACTGACCCTCAAAGTGTAATCTTTACCTTTTTAAGCCCTGTGTTTCATCACAGAGTTTCTCCGTTGGTTTTTGCATTCCATGTGCTGACTTTCTATTGGAGAACAAGATGTTTTCTTCAACTGTGCCACCTTTTGTACTGATGATTCACCCAGGAGAGTTTCATGACTTTAGCACTCATCTGTCAGTCACCTGACATTTTCTCTTCTTTTTTTACCTCTGAAACTCTCAGAGACTGTCACTCAGAGGGTAAAGTGGTCGCACACTGATCGAAAGGTTGGTGGTTTCATGGCAGTCTACGTGTTGAAGTATCCTTGGGCAGGATACTGAACCCCAAATTGCTCCTGATGCAGCGTTCATGGGTGTGTGAATGAATTCCTGATGCTGACAGGTGGCACCGTGTAGGGAAGCCTCAGCCACCTGTGTATGGATGTGTTGTGATTTGGTGCGTGGTCGCGGTCTGCAGTGTTTCCACCGGGTGCAGAACGGCTGCTTTTGCATCTGTGGTCCTTCTGCCATCTGAGCTCCGCCGTCCGTCGACCCCCACCGGCTGCGTTTGTGGTCCGGTCCGCCAGACTGTTGGACCCACGTGGCTTCTCGAATTCACGTGTAATCGCGCGATATAGCAGGATTTAATGTAAGCAGCGGAAAACTTTCCATTCACAGTAGTATGAGAACAACAGAGGAGTCAACACCTCTGTGTTGTCCTTATAAAAAGGATGTGAAGGGTCATATATAATCTTGTTATTTTGGACCTCCACAATGAAAACCTCTTCATCCATGGCTTCAAATGGGTGAAATTCCTGAAAATGTCCATCTATCCCGCTGACTTCGGGCCTGTCTCCGCTCATTGTGACGTTTTAAGGTGTACCAAAGGGAAATATGATCTGCTGTGAGCACAGTGTATTTTATTTTGAAGTCAACAGGATGTTTTATTTTGGTAACTTCCTGTCCCGCACAATCTGCTCTGTGCTGAATTGCTGCGTGTCGTCTCTGGCGTCCGGCAAAAATAGAAGCTGTACGTATCGGCTGCGCCGGGTCCGGATCGCCGGAGCTGAGACGCAGCAGAGACGCAGCAGTGATGCGCCCGGTGGAATTACAAACATTGACTAGCA
>CAFUXE010000401.1:725458-740733 GCA_903364295.1 Serranus cabrilla
TGTCTAATCGGGTGAAGTAGCTCCATCGTGTGGCAGGAGGAGATACTGCAGCAGAAAAAGAGTGTATTGAGGTTTAAAACAGAAAAAGAATCTTTAGGTTATGCACATACAGTCATACCTCAGGATCATAATAATTGTAAATCAGTCATTAGGTGATGTAATTGTTATATCATAAGTTAATGTCTTGTCTGTTATTTCAATATTTTTTACATGGTACCTCACATCCTGTAGAGCAGGGGTGTCAAACTGATCCAGTAAAGGGCCGCTTTGTCTGCAGGTTTTTGTTCCAACCAAGAAGAAGCACACCTGAATCCAATCATTCAATCACCTGAACTGTCTTCACTCAGTTGATTAGTTATCAGTATCACCTGTGCTCCTGCTTGGTTGGAACAAAAAACCTGCAGCCACAGCGGCCCTTTACTGGATCAGTTTGAGACCCCTGATCGAGAGAAATACTACGACATGTATCAGTAACTTAGCCATTTTATTTATTGATTTATTTTAGCATTGTTAGGCTAAGTATGACCATTTTTTTGACATTTTTCGACATACTGGAGCATAACCAGTTTCTTTTTTAAATTTTGTACATCCTATAATACAGTGTTTTTCTACCATGTTTGGACATATTATGCTGTGTTATGTTTTCACAGAGTATAACAGGGCCAATTCTAGCATTTGTAAGCATTTTACAGAATGAACATTTTTTGACAAAAATCAACATTTGGACATCCTATAATAAGGTGTTTTTCTTTTTACATTTTTAAATATAATATAGTATGCCATTTTTTTTTTCAGTTTTGGACACACTATAATATAGTGTTTCTTGTTTCATATTTTTGGATATACTTTACTATTACCCAGGTCCAACAGCATTTTTAGGCATTTTGGGGTGATTTACACTATGACCAATTTTGGACATACTATAATTCGTTTTTTTGTCATCTACTGATCCAGGAAAGGGCAGAGTGGTAGAAGCACACCTGAATCCAATCATTCAATCAGCTGACCTGTCTTCACTCAGTTGATTAATTATCAGTATCACCTGTGCTCCTGCTTGGTTGGAACAAAAACCTGCAGCCACAGCGGCCCTTTACTGGATCAGTTTGACACCCCTGCTGTAGAGATTTTTAAAACCTGATAATGATGATGATGATGATGGGTAAAATACGTTTTGCCACATTGAAAAGTGTTTTCATATGCACAGATTGTCTCAACAAATCTTACACTTTGATATACCATGTTTGTTATTTCTCTCTCTTTCCATACACACACACACGCACATTCCCCATTTTTCTCAAGTCTTACTCTCCCTCAGTTTTTTCACTGTTTGAAGAGTTTCCTTCTAAAAACCACACGTAAACCAAAAATGTCAAAGTTTAAATAAGCTACCATAAAATACAATAATTAATTGTCATATGCTGTAACACTTTTAGATTAAAGTGTAAACCCAGCCAGAAAAAGGTAGTTTAGATTTTAGAACCAGTTTGTTTGTCTGTAATGCTGCATTTCCACTGCTGTACGCAACTCCACTTCCTCTTTTTTGGTTTCCTGAGCAAAGGTTGTGAAAAGTACTTGATACCTGTTACTTTTTTTTAGAACTACATTGGTCGTGGTTTATTTCAATCGACTCAGATTTTTTAAAGGGGTGATGTTTTGACATACAAACGTTGAATTGCAGACATTTCTGATTGGTTGCGGAGGAAACGTTTTAGCAAGTGTAGCATTGAATGTCACAGCAGTTTCACGCAGCATCACTAGAATTAGAACTGAGGGCGTATTATCCAAAGTGGAATGCTCTATCAAGTAATGCACCTGGGAACTAAACTGAGTTGAGTCAAGCAGAGCCATACCATACAGTGGAAACACAGCATTTGTTAGCAGATGTCCCAAGAACTTTTAAAATTAAATTAATGTTCAATTTGTCATCTTAAAAAACAACAAGATGGGGAATAATTATTTCTCTCTTGTGGGCAGATTTATTGTAAATTAAATTAAATTGAAAAAAACATCCTTTCTACTTAACATTTCAAGACCTGTATACTACAGCACTTACTATCACTTTAAGAGCAAACTTTGGTTTTATCGGGAGGTTTAACTACACTTCCTCTGTGGGTGGTGTTTGGGGCAGTCGGGCCTCTGTGGATGGACGTGTGGCGTTTTGAAGAGGAGCTCTTCACATGACTGTAACTGAGCTGTGCTGTAAACTGTTGTTTTCAGATCCGTCAGGCCAGAAGGCTGTCCAGCCCTTGTATACAGAGGTATACGCCGTTCTGCAGTGGTGAATGCAGCACGTATGTGACCCCATGCCCTCTACCCCTAACCCCGCTCCCCATTAAACTCAGCCCCCTTACTAAAAACTTAAACCGCACACTACAGGAGGCTGTTGGTTCTCTGTCCAACTCATGCTTTTTAATTTGATCAAGAGTGAATCCTGTAGTGTCCACCCTTCTTAAAGCTACTGCTAGCTGTACAGTTTAATTAGTCTCATTACCTGCTGATAAGACAGGGGAACAAACCTTCATAATCTATAGTAACAGCAGGTGGATAGTTTGGATTAATCAGATTTGAGATGGATCTGGAATTCATTCAGAGTTTGTACCTCAAAACAGGTATAATCTATATAAAAACAAACATGGAATAGTATGTGAGCGCTGCATGAAATCATTCTGGTTATTGACCTTTGACTCGAGGGCAGGTTTGCTTGCTCAATTCTGATGATCATTTCATGCCCGAGTGCTCTTTGTTGGCAGCATCCTCATCCTCCATTATAACCTGTCGCACCCAGACATCATCGTCTTCTTATTGATCCGCCATCAATCGGTGCAGATTAACACACTGGTCCATCGAAAACCCAGCTTCTCATTTTTAAACCCTGTCGTTTTTGTTCTGATTTATTGTTTTGTGCCAATTCCACGGATATTGTACATCGTAGAAACATGAAATTTAAAGTAATAGTTTGGAAAAAAATTTAAAATTAGGTTGTATAAGGTACTTACCCAAAGTCAATGTATTACCTGCAGTAGATGATGGTCTGTGCATTCCCAGTTTGAAGATCCAGACGCGCTCCAAGCAGGAAACTAATGCAAACAAACAAAAGACAAGACAAACAAAAACTTATTTTAACCACATAAACAGAGGCACACCATAAAAAAGTTATACCTGTTTTGGTTTATACTATATTTACAATAAGTTTTGTTTCGATCCAAAGAATTAGTGATTATGACAGCAACACTCAATATGGAGACAAAAGGATATCTTTACGAACCGGAATACACAGAAGAAGAACTTTTGCAGATGGAGACTAAACAGGCTGAAAGAGAGAGAGGGGAAACTTCTGTGGAAATTAGACCCCAAGATAAAGCCCAAGAAAGAGTTCAAGCTACCTGGCGGTGCTGATGAGTAAATTGTAAACCCATGTCTGCAGACTTGGAGAGCTATTGCTGCCGTGAGTGGTACCTGGTTCTGTTTGATTTGGACCAAAACAGCTGAGCTGGGGCAGTACACAAAGCATGTAAGTGTGCTTATTCATAGGAACGTGGAAGTTCTATGGTTGACAAAAAGTAGTGCCATATGAAATGGCTGTGGAAAGAAACTAAATCAGTAGACTAAATATAGACAACACATAATTCCATGCTCCCAACTTTGTGGGAACAATTTGGGCATGGCCCCTTCCTATTTCAACATGACTGCACCAGTGCACAAATCAAGGTCCATTAAGATATGGATGAGAGAGTTTGGTGTGGATCAACTTGACTGGCCTGCACAGAGTCCTGACCTTAACCTGTCAGAACACCTTTGGGATTCATTAGAGTGGAGACTGAGAGCCCGGCCTTCTTTCCAACATCAGTGTGTGACCTCACAAATGCACTTCTGGAAGAATGGTCAAAAATTCCCATAAAAACACTCCTAAGCCTTGTGGAAAGCAGAAGAGTTGAAGCTGTTTTAACTGCAAAGGGTGGAGTGAAGTCATATTAAACCCTATGGATTAAGAATGGGATGTCCCTTAAGTTCATATGTGAGTCAAGGCAGGTGTGCGAATACTAAAGACAATATAGTGTACATGCAAATGCTGCCAAAGAAATATCATCCCCACTGGTCTCATTGGGGTGCTTTTAGTAAGGATCAAGTCATAATTGGCACGCCATAAGCCAAATTTACCAACAATTTATAATAACTTACATTTCATATATTTTATTAAGTATTTTTTAATGTTCACCAAATAATTTGTAAAGTATCTAAAAACCTTATTTGGATGGCTATTAGAAAGTTCAAAGGTTAATAATACTTTTTCAAAATGGCGGAAAGATCCAATTTGTACTGAAGTGACTGTGTATCAGTACTTGACCAAGCTTATCAAAAGTAGTCAAAAGCCTGCCAATATCTTATTGCATTTTGAAGATACTGACCAGTGAACATCAAAGGACATGGCTCAGTATACCAATAGATAACAATCCACAAATGCTGGGCCGATCAGCATGAAACTAAATTTGTCAAGAAGTACCTGAAACACACCCTTTACGTTTTATTTAAATCAACAAATAGACGGTGCTACAGATGCAAAAAATTGGAGTGGCGCATGACAAATCAGAAGTTATCATTACAAAATTCACAAAATATAATTCATAACTGTTTTGAAGCATTTGTGTAAAACTATTTTAAAAGTCTTCAATAGGTGGTGCTACCATGTAGAATTTGCCATAAAACCATGACACTTTGTCAAACTCAGTGGAATTTTTTAAGAAAGCTGTTGAAACATGTCCCAGAAATGTTGACCAGCAGGGGTTGGGCTGTGTTATAGATTTGGTCTTACATGACTGCTGTCCAGTCACCTTAAAACTTGTTAGTTATCTTCAATGAAAGTGTCAAAAATTACCAAAGGTTTTGCTCCTTCATATCTTTCAACTCCTAACGGTCCATGTTGGCTTGAACCCTGGAAATACTGCCTGCTGTTATAGATATTTTTTTTTTCTGTAATGTTTACAGCAAATAGATGCCCTTCATCCATCCGCTAATTAGTCAACCATCCTTTTCTTTTCATTTTCATAACATGACCAAACATCTCTGAACTTTTATGTCTGTCTTCTCTCTTTTTCCTCCCTCTCTCACATGTTGTGTGTCATTATTTATATCTTATTAACATTTACAGTGTTCCTGGCTCCCGGCAGAACTTCGCAAAACCGAACTCATCATGAGCTATTTGTTTTTCTTTCCCGCTGACCCTCTGTGTCTTTCTGTGTTTCCTCTGCGTGTTTGTGTTTGTGCTCGTGCGTGTATGTGTGTCTGCTTTTCAGAGAGTGAGGTGTGACAGTGACGTACTAACCTTCCCCAAATAAGCCCTGCTGCCTACTTCCTGCCCCACCCACCGCTGCTCCAATCACCAAGCCTCACTGCCTCTCCACTTCCTCAGCCCTGCTCCTGGCAACTGCAGCATAACTCGTTTGTATGTGTTGCTCGTAAACTGCATGAGCTCCTGTGTAACAATCACAATTCACAGCTTTTCTTTGGGATGGATATTATTTGACCTCAGCAATTAAGCTGCCAGGTAAAATGTTATAATAACCGTATGTCATGTTGTTGCTGTGATCTGGCTCTGACTACTCTTTTTCACTGTATGACTAATTTTAACCCATAAAACCTGCATGATATTTTTTGTTCTTTTTATACCAAGAGTGAGTGTCATTCAAATCACATGTCAAAATGTGTGAGGTAAATCTTCCTTGATCACCAGCAAATGTAACTTTGTAATCTGAATGTCATCAGAGAAGTGACAGAGTGCAGCTGTGATGATGACACAGCCCATCTGTATAGAATCAAATAACAAAACCAAATTGATCTGAAAAATAAACACTTGAACAAATATCAGCGTGATAACAACAACCTAAAATGACAGAAACCATGATGAACATTTATTTAACCTCTTCTTTTAGTTTTTAGTTTGGCTCATGTCCGTACCACTTACATGGAGGGGGCAGGCTGCAGGTTTTTGTTCCAACCAAGCAGAAACACACCTGAATCCAATCATTCAATCACCTGAACTGTCTTCACTCTGATTAATTATCAGTATCACCTGTGCTCCTGCTATGTTTGGACATATTATGCTGTATTATGTTTTCACAGAGTATAACAGGGCCAATTCTAGCATTTGTAAGCATTTTACAGAATGATCATTTTTTAGACAAAAATCAACATTTGGACATCCTATAATAAGGTGTTTTTCTTTTGACATTTTTAAATATAATATAGTATGCCATTTTTTTTTTCAGTTTTGGACACTTAATACAGTGTTTCTTGTTTCATATTTTTGGATATACTATACTATTACCCAGGTCCAACAGCATTTTTAGGCATTTTTGGGTGAACTACACTATGACCAATTTTTGGACATACTATAATTAGTTTTTTTTGTCATCTAGAACAGGGGTTTCAAACTGATCCAGGAAAGGGCAGAGTGGCAGAAGCACACCTGAATCCAATCATTCAATCAGCTGAACTGTCTTCACTCAGTTGATTAATTATCAGTATCACCTGTGCTCCTGCTTGGTTGGAACAGAAACCTGCAGCCACAGCGGCCCTTTACTGGATCAGTTTGACACCCCTGCCTTAGAACCTACGCAACTTACAGATGTTTGGGCCTCACTATTGAGGAACTGTCATGGCACTCATCTTTATATAGTCTTTGGTCAAGCCGACTGTTATTTTGCTATTTTCTTGTAGCAGATCTTGAGCTTTTTATGTTTTGTCCTGCGTTGTTCAGACTGGAATTGGAATCCGAGGACAGTAATGCATTGAGAAACAAGCTGATAAATGTAGTTCCTCATTGCGCCATTCACCTCATTCTGTATTTCCTTTAGAAGAACATCTGCACTTCATTGATCGGTCTTGAGTGCCGTCATTTAAAAACAAAGAAGAACAGGCTGGAGTGTAGTCTCCATCGCAATTAATTGTATATTTAAAGATAGTTTGGTTGTGCCATAGACTGTATAAAAATAATAGTCATCATGATGTCACCTATTGGTTTGTGGACTCAATTTTGAGGCCTTGAGTTCATCATTTTGGCATTTTGCAACCAGCGCATGCAAAGACCAGGTACGAAGCTGGAAGGACACTTTGTTACAAGTTAATTAGAACTAGCTACTAGTTAATATTTGGTACCCTAGAGGGTAGGTTGTTTTATTGCAGATATGTACCAAGTAACAAGTTTTCTGGTGACCAAGGTGACTTTAAAGTTCCATATTTTGACCTGCAGCTTACTGAGATGTTCTTGCCTGAGTGAAGACAGTTTTTCTCCCTTGTAGCTTTTTATTTCCTTGCACTGCACTCTTCATCCGTCCATCTTTCATCCATCCAGTCAACGCCGTGTCCCACACATCCATCATTCACGACCGTCTCTCTCTCTCCCACCTCTCACCTCTCCCTCTTCCATCTCTCTCTCCAGGAATGCAGTGACCACTCCTCTCCCTCCCCAACATCCTGCTCCACTTTCTACTACCACCTTGACCCGGAACCACACCACCCACAGACCCCCTGCTCCTCTGGTGGCGCCTCAGCGGGCTCTCAGCTTCACACTGGACACACACCACCAGGACAACTTCCTGGGTCTGCTCCCATGGAGGCTGAGCAGCGTCCAGACCGTGATGATGCCCCTCCCTTCAGCGCGTTCCCGCCTGTCGCTGCAGGAGACGGTGCAGTCTTCGAAGTGACGGAGGAGAATGAGTCGCCATGGAAGCGGCGCAGCGAAATCACCCGGCTGGGGTTTGTTGGCAGCGGTGGTGCTGGGGATGAGTTGAACAGTCGCACAACTGAGAATTCTGACCTGCAGATCACCCTGATTTGAAGATGGCGACGATTATGACGATTATGACGATGAGTGACATTTTCTAAAGGCAACACACATACGCACATTTCTCCACACACTCCATGTGCTGACCGCTCTGTGTGCTAAGAAAACTACCTGACCGGCCGAATGATCCTTCGACAAAAACCTCCTGGGAC
The DNA here is from genome assembly GCA_903364295.1 of Serranus cabrilla. Classification (NCBI taxonomy): domain Eukaryota; kingdom Metazoa; phylum Chordata; class Actinopteri; order Perciformes; family Serranidae; genus Serranus; species Serranus cabrilla. The sequence goes on from CAFUXE010000401.1 coordinate 733,451, forward strand.
CATACTTTGTAGTGTGTGTACAGGTTTAGTAAGATCTTCTTCCTCTGCTGTTTTTCTTCACTTTTGTCTTCCTGGATATTATTTAGAAAGTGTTGCAGCTGGCAAAAAAAATGTTGTCATGCACAGACAAAGATCTTACATATTGTACAGTGAAGTTTTTCTCCTAGTTCAAGTACCATGAACCCTGCTTATCACCACAATGATGAGCTGGTTTCATGATTCATGTAAGAAATCAAAGGTTGGAGGTTTTTTACAGTAGCTCAGATGTTACAGGCTTTAAAAATAGGACGTGTCTGTTTTCTGTCTGTGTGGACTCTGCTGAGAGACTGACTAATCCAGCTTCTCGTGTTGTTCTTTTTTTAAAGACAATCCAGCTTGAACTCTTTAATCCTGGGGAACATTAACTTTTCTCTCTCATCTCCAGCAGAATCCTGTCAAACTGATGTTTTAGAGCTCCAAAGTCTAGATTCATTGAGGTTGTATTTTTTAACAACATTTGCACAGTTTTTTATCATATTGACTGAGAAATTTACTGCTGTTATCAGACAAAGTCCTTTAATATCTAGAATAATTATAAAACTAAGAGGGATCAAACTTGTTCAAGACAAAATGCTTTATTTAAAGTAATTAAATGGATTTAAGGGAAATATTCGTACGATTTTTTTTCACTTAAGGGCCTGGTCAACACCAGGTTAGTGTTTGTATGGAACTTCCATGTAGAGTAGAACTAAAAAAGTCAATTAGCTGTGTTACACCATCCAGTTTCAATTATGTCAGATTTAATTGTCCATTGTTTAATTATTAGTCTCGATTGTTTTGGTGTGAGTTGTTGAGCTTTAGAGATCTACAGCCAATGATGCCAAAGCAGAGTATAAAGCAAAAAAAGTTGCACTTAGGGTGGATGGGTCAAACAAACCCAGGACTTTCACCCAGGATAATGTCCCATGTAAAAACAAAACTAAACCATAGTGATTTAAACATCACTTAACATCCATGCATTACATTTGTATGTAACTATTTTACTTCCAGCATTTGCATACATGTATTTACTTTTTAAACCAGGGGTGTCAAACTGACCCAGTAAAGGGCCGCTGTGACTGCAGGTTTCTGTTCCAACCAAGCAGGAGCACAGGTGATACTGATAACTAATCAACTGAGTGAAGACAGTTCAGCTGATTGAATGATTGGATTCAGGTGTGCTTCTGCCACTCTGCCCTTTCCTGGATCAGTTTGAAACCCCTGTTCTAGATGACAAAAAAGCAAATTATAGTATGTCCAAAATTGGTCATAGTGTAGTTCACCCAAAAATGCCTAAAAATGCTGTTGGACCTGGGTAATAGTATAGTATATCCAAAAATATGAAACAAGAAACACTATATTATAGTGTGTCCAAAACTGGGGGAAAAATAGCATACTATATTATATTTAAAATGTCAAAAGAAAAACACCTTATTATAAGATGTCCAAATGTTGATTTCTGTCAAAAAATTATCATTCTGTAAAAAGCTTACAAATGCTAAAAATGTCCCTGTTATACTCTGGACATATTATGCTGTATTATGTTTTCACAAACATGGCAGCACATACTGATACTGATACTGATAATTAATCAGCTGAGTGAAGACAGTTCAGGTGATTGAATGATTGGATTCAGGTGTGTTTCTTCTTGGTTGGAACAGAAACCTGCAGCCACTCGGCCCTTTACTGGATCAGTTTGACATCCCTGTTTTAAACTGTCTTTTATAACGCCTAGCCAGGAACTTTTTGGCCCTAAACCTAGTTTTTTATCTTCTCAAACCTAACGGTCCTGCTGCCAGTAGTGTAACTATTTTTTAGAAATTTTCCTGTGTATATCATGCATGCAAATTTGGATTTTGGCATATGCATTGCATGTGACTTGAAAGAGTAAAGTAATTTTTATTTGTATGCAGATTGGTGAGACTGGGTTGTTCACAGAAACTCAATGTGCCATGAAGTTAATTTATGTTAGAAAGAAGACACATAGCTCTATGGCGGATATCTCTGACACATGGAATTTCACACCAAAACAATTTAGAGTGACTAATACTACTACAGGTTTGATTTGTTCCTGTAAGCCTTAAAGTTGACCAAATATAAAAATCCCAAACACAAGCCAGATTTAGCTATTAGCTGCTTTCCATTGCCTTGTAGCGACAGCAGATACAGAAGCTGTGACAGTATATGGGATTTAAGAGCAAGTTAAAACACTGTATTTAAAAAAAAACTGAACAGAAGAACGGTTTGTCTTTAGAATTAGCCGCAATAATCTAACATTTTTCCACACCTGTGGTACCAAAACTAAATCTTTCAACTGAAGCAGAAATCTGAAATTATCAAAGCCATGACTATCACAAAATAAATGACCCAGATAAATGACTGCAAATCATCTGAGCAAAGCTACAGTAAGACATTTAAAATCTCTTATTAAAAGGACTCGTTGCTGTGGACTGAAGTGTTGATGAAGCTGATTTTTCTTCTGCTCACCAGCTTTCTTCACCTCCTGCACTGTAAATTCACGTTACTGTTCACACGTTGATGGATTTCTGTTATTGTTTTTAGTTTAAACATGCGGGGAGACATGAAACCAAACTCATATTGTTGATTTGTTGATGTGTAAATGTTGCAAAGTAAGCAAAAAAAAAACTTGGCAGCCATTTTTCCTGTTGATCGCTGTAGTTTTGCAGCACTACACTCTGCGATAGAGATGGGTTGTTGTGGGTATTTTTTTCTGTTTTGATGTGCTTTTAGTTTTGACGATTTTATTATTCACAGTGATAAGATGCTTGTGAGAAAAAAAATCTACATATATATGTTGTTTACTGAGTTTTATAAACACGTGTGCATGTCTGCATGAACACACACACACACACCTGTTGTTCCCTGTTAAACATAAGCTGGGTAAAGTGCCTGCATAGTTCTTTCTAAAGAGTTAATTTAAGAAAAAGCAACAAACTGTTTTGACCCTTTATAGTGTGTACTTGATTCTAAGACCATGTGCTCTGTTTATTAAAAGAAATTTGAAAAATATTTTAAATGCATTCCTCTTATTTTTACAGTCTATGCTCCCACCTCATTCTGTAGGTTGCAGACAGTGTGACACATATCAGTTGATTGCAGGCTAGCAGTTTCAACAATGGCAGAGGAAATTAATAATAATAATAATAATAATAATAATGAATTAGATGTATTTAGCGCTTTTCAAGGCACCCAAAGGGCTTTACATTGAGTCCATTATTCATTCACTCCAGTCACACTCTGGTGATGGTGAGCTACTGTTGTAGCCACAGCTGCCCTGGGGCAGACTGACGGAAATGTGGCTGCCATTCTCCGACCACACCATTCATTCATTTCACTTTCATACCCATTCATACCCCAGCGGGTAACACTGGAGGCAATGAACTCAGCATCATTTGGGGTTCAGTATCTTGCCCAAGGATACTTTGACATGTAGGCTGCTTTGGTCAGGGATCGATCCACCAACCTTCCAATCAGTGGGCGACCGCTCTACCAACTGAGCCACAGCCGATCAGATAGTAAGATATAATCATGAGATAGCAAGTTGTAATTATGAGAAACTAAATCTAAATTAGAAACAAACAGACTCGCCGGACTGGTCCTCGCATCTCCACGCACATTTGGGTAGCTGCAGGACTCAGCTACTCCCAAAGACGAGGATCTTGAAGTCAAAAAGTGCACAAAATCTCACACAACCTAAAGAGTGTGTGGGAGAGGAGCTCCCAGAACAGAGAAATGCAACAGTATTTAACCATAGCAGAGGATAAACTCATGAGAAAGTATCTTATTAAAATCATTGGCCTTGATTAGTGTGCAACTAGGTATGTGGTAGCTACAAAACACACTTTTATCAAACAAAGTGTGTCACTGTTTCCAGAGTGTTGGACAGCAGTGTGGAGGTTACTGACAAGAGAATGAAATAAGTCAGTATTTTTCCATCATATACACATAATTGTTTGCTTGGATGAAAAGAAACGTGCAGAGAAATGGATTGTCAAGTGATGAATAAATGATACCTCAACAAATAGTATGAGTGTGAATGAAAACTTGACTGGATCCAACTCCAGGATTGCTATACAGTCTTATATGAAACATATTATGAGATTATATGACTAATACTATTGTTTTATAATAATAGTGACAATATCTGCTTTTATATAATTATATAATATTGTTAAATAACTCAAATGAGCACATTTGTGGTGCTTGTGGGTAAAAATGAGGAGCAGCTGTGTGTATGTCCACTAGGTATCACTGTTCACAAACGTTGTATTTCACCTTGTTTAAAGTTTGTCTTGATTAATGGCGGCAGGAAGCCTCCGTTCTTCATGCTGTTCCTCGTTAGGGTGGAGGCTCTCCAAATAAACTCTTTTGAGATGTTGGGTGTGAGGTCATGGTTTTTGGACACCGGCTGCGTAGCGTCAGTCCCACAGCACCATAACATGCAGCAGTCACGTCCCACACCTCGAAGAGTTGCATAAGATCAACATTATCAAGTGTGATTTTTTTTTCTTTTTCTTCCACATTGGTGCCAAACAAGACACTTTCTGGGTTAAAGGGATACTTACTCTCTCTGTGTTATGTTGAATTCCTGAGGAAAATCTTCATTCCTGTTAAATTAAAACAAAATTGGGGGCAGCGTTTGACAGCATTTATCCAGGTGCCCTTCTCGTCCAGACAGAAGGATAAGAATGTTTATGTGCATGTGATTAGGGATACTGCATGTGTTTGCAAACTAGTGCGTATTCGACTGGATATATGCAACTTCAAAAATAATGCATGAGTGAGATGTTTTGATTTGGTTTTGCTTTAGTTAAATGCCGGCCCTGTTTACGCCAATTAATTAAGGTTTTCCTCCTTTTTTCTAGACTTTGTTCACCTCTGAGGTATGCAAGAAATTTTCTTCAAGAATTAGAGGTAACGCAGGCTGAGTTCTTGATGTGCAAATGGTCATTTTGCAGGTAACTTGTTGCAGTAATGTATTTGTGCTGAGTTTCTATGTTTTCTTCATTTTTATTGTGATGACATATATATATGTATATATTCATTTTCTGTAACCGCTTATCCGGGTTAACCCGGGTCACGGGGGGCTGGAGCCGATCCCAGCTGTATTGGGGCGAGAGGCGGGGTACACCCTGGACAGGACGCCAGTCTGTCGCAGGCATATAGACAGACAACCATTCACACGCTCACTCACACTTTAGAGTCACCAATTAAACACTAAGCTGCATGTTTTAAAATACGTACATTTCACCGGATATTGATGCATGTGCGAAGTTTGGTGAGTTTTGGAATATGATAAGGCCCCCAAATTAGCAATTTATTTCGGAGAATAATAAACACTACAATTACAATAGGTCCTCGCACCGTTGGTGTTCGGGCCCAAACGAGCAGCTGCATGAGGAAGTTTTCTAGCATGAATCTGAAGTCTTCATGTTTTCTTAATTTTAAGGTCTAGAGGGGACTTCATCACATTTTCTCCATTTAAGGGCAGCCTAAAGGCCACTTTGTCAACTTTATCAACTTTCATCTTATTTGCTTAATCCACGCAAGAGACTGTTTGGCCGACTTCTTGTTCCCAATAAAAAGCAGGAACAGGAACTTCTAGGAAACTTTTTAGGAACTGAAGAACTATATCTGCATTTTTACAGGTGGATCCAGGGGTTACATGTCATCCTGGGGCTGTAATGTTAGGCCCCCATAAAGGTTCCTTCCCAGTTCGGCTGCACCCAGGCTAGTGTGTGGCTTGAGGATTTTAGAAAGTTTTTTTTCTGGAAATTAAATGCTGCCTACAGTAGAGCCAGTTTATTTTTTTATTAGTGCAAAAACTAAACAGTGACTTCAGTTTTGATGTGCAAAACAAAAACAAAAATATGAATATAAATGTATAAACACAAGGGCAGACAGAAAAATGCAAGGAGACGTAAAGAACTTGACATGATACATAATGATAAAACATAATTAACCAAAAGAGGATTGGTTAGACTTTAAGAGGCAAGACAGACCAGAAGGAGGTGATGTAATCTTCCAAGTAGGTTTAAATCCAGCTAACAACCTGGCAGAAAAGAGCCAGGAGATCATTCTCCAAAACAAAAGATTAAGATTTTGAAACCACTGCTGTTTTCATATCCACAGGTTATCCTTTTGATCTGTTTCAAATTTCACATTTGTCCTTGTTTGATTGTCAGATTTGTCATTGTTTTTCCTGATTTAGACAAAAATCAGCATCAAACATCTGGTGATTGTGATGATTCACTTGCAGCCAATATCTGAAACCACAAACATGATGAGGCAAAGCGGCGGTGCCATGAGAACTTCAGTAGACTGGATGGATGGGTGGAGGCTTGAGTCATTGAAGACAAACACACATATACAAACACACTGAGACCTATACACAAGCACACTGTGTGCAGTCCTGACATCTGCAGGTTCATGTCTGCCAACTTTGAATTTGTTGTTGCCTCTTTTTGTCTTTTTCATGCTCCCTCTCTCCAACTCGGGCACGCACATGCATAAATCAAAAACATTATTGTCAACTGACTCAACTTGAGTAGAATTTGATTGATGTTTTACACACACACACACACACACACACACACGCCCTGGGTTTCCAGGAAAAGCAGAGCAGAGTGTTTGAATGGCTTCCAGTAGACTTCACTTAATAAACAGGAATGATGAACTGTCCAACTGACGCTGGAGCTGGGGAGAGGACATATCCTCTGGGACTGGAGCTTTTGCTCATTTTATTACATTTTATATCTGTTTAATATGTATTATGACTAATTTTAAATGCAAGACTCATGAAAAACATTTGAAATGTCTGTTTTCAGGGTTAATAATAAACTTTCACTCGCAACTTTTAAACCAGTGAAGTCCTTGAATTGAGATGATTTGAATTCTAGCCACAGAGACACAAGAGGCCAAACACGAACAGAACGTACGTAACTAAGTTCAGTAACTGAGTGTGTGTTCTTTTCTCATCCCTGTCCTGCTTTCTCTCCAGGTCCTCATAACCTGAATGCATTCCAACTGGGCAGATGTTCATTTTACACTACTACTCTCACTTGTCTTAGGTTGTCGTGCTATTGCCTCTGTTTAAAAGAAGGGGACGTAACACATTCCTAAAAAGTCTGAGGACCTCAAGCCATAGAGCAGGATCATGACTGAGGGTTCCCTGATACAAATGTATTATAAGATGCAGACTACTAGCTAAACTTTCTCCAATAAATGCGTTCATCAAAAATAGG
>CAFUXE010000401.1:763681-776315 GCA_903364295.1 Serranus cabrilla
GAAAATTGGTCTTTTACTGTGTTGTGTTCAAGTTATAATGGCACACTAATGTGTGTGTTTTTGTTGGTGTGTGTCGTGCAGGATGGAGAGGTGATTGGCATCAACACTTTGAAGGTCACGGCAGGAATCTCCTTCGCCATCCCCTCAGACAAGATCAGACAGTTCTTGGCAGAGTCATACGACAGGCAGGCCAAAGGTTCGCAAGGTTCACCCTTCATTTTCTGAAATTTTATCACAGAGTCAATATCAGGTCCAAAGAGAGACGAGGATGTCCACATCCAATGAAGATATGAAATTGTATATTACTTTAAACTAGTGCATGTACATTTTCTATTGTCCTTTCCGAACCACAGAATACTGTGTTTATTCGGATGGAAATTTGAATGAACTTTTAAAACTTGGATGATGCATCAAGACTATGTTTAGCCAAGTTAGCTTGCTGAAGAAAGCAAGAAGATTAGGAAAATCCTTTTCTCAGGATAAACTTTGACAGCATTTCACAAATTTTGGCACTAAAGTATAGTATGCCTTTACAGCTAGTAAAGGGAGAATAACGTATAAAATCATGTACTATAATTCCTAAATAACCAACACAATCATGGTCAATGTGATTTAGTTCATTATCTTATTGTTTTTTGGCAGCAACTTTTAGTGGCTGTAGTTATTTTGAATGCCACAAAGGAGGAAGTCAGGTGTTGTAGTATAAAGAGCAAGAAAGTCCGCAAAGAAAGGACATCCGTGTGGATAGGCAAGTCAAAATAGGACTTTGACTCAAGAGACAGCTGCTTGTGTTCTGTTTGAAACCAAAAGTCACCCCTGTTATCGTAAGTTACGATGTAAGCTCACTTGTAAGTTAAGTTCCGTAACTAGCTCCATCATGTTTCACGTCACATATGGAACTACATCTAATCATCTAGCTATGTACAGAAATAGTTAAATAACCTAAACCATTTCTTCTAAATTTAACCAAGTAGTTTTATTGCCCAAACTTGTCAAAGTCGTCCAGTTTCAGAAATCCTACCACATGTTTATAGTTAAAAAGAATAGTCCTGTTGAATATCTAAATGTGGGAGAAGACAGTCCTTAGTCCACACATATAATTTCCTTGTTTTTTCCAGGCAAAACGTTGCAGAAGAAGAAATACATTGGCGTTCGAATGATGAGTCTCACTTCATCGTAAGTCCCTGTTTCTGATGGTGTTTTTAGATTTATTCATTTATTCTTATTTATTCATTTACATTGGGAAATATGTAAATAGAATGGTAGCTCATGTAGTATTTTCATCATATGATGATGAAAATGCTCAAACATCTGTTGAGATATTCTGGGGAAAAAAACAGGCTTGAACATGTTGGTTAATGTTTTGTGTAGTTTTGCAGTTACTTTATTTGGAAAAAAAGTCATTTTTCGTATGTGGAGTGATAACAAAATTACATTAATGTTTGTATTTTTGCTAGATAGTGTCCTGTTCAAACCTTGTTAACTAGTGATCAGAAGCTGAGCCTGAAGAACCTGATAGAATTAAATACATGGTGACAGAGTGATATGTGTCCTATGGACCAATCAGCAGAGAGGTATTTCATCAAAAACAGACCCGTACTGTTGCAGTGTTCTAAAACTGGAAATCTGCAGTTTTACCAGAATGTCACAGTTAATCAGAGCAACACTTTACAAGCTGGAATAAAAAATGACTCACAATGCATCATCCCTTCAAGTTTAATCAAAGTCAGATCAATATGTTGCACACAGTTAGTGAAAAAAGCTCATGTTTTGGCTCCCTCTTTTTCTTCAGGCTGGCTAAGGAGCTGAAGGAGAGGCAGTCAGACTTCCCTGATCTCACCTCCGGGGCGTACGTCATTGAGATCATCAGTCGGACTCCAGCTGAGGCGTGAGTGTCTCTATCATTGCTTCTTTTTCCCACATTGTCTGATGTCAAATACGTCAATCTATCAAGCTGCATTTGTACAAGATGGTTAAAAAATCAGTTCAAAGTTCAATCCCGCATTGGACATTCGATTTTTACGAATGTGGAACATTTTTCACTTCTTGGAGTTCATATTAAGACAGTTTGTGAGAACAGATAGAAGGGAGCATACTGGTGGTTCCAGACTCCTGCAGAATATATTTTTGCTCCTGGAAAGTTTTTTGGTATCCACATCAAAAAAGCTTGTTGACAGCAAACCGGTTGACAGCAAACCACAGCATTCCACCTGAGAAAACAGCAGGCAGAGTATGTTTTCTTATTGTCCCAATGATCTGATGAAACAACATTTACTAGATTTGAACTTTTCTGTATGTGACAACCATAGGATGTGGAAAGTTCACTTCAGGTTTTAAAGCTGCTGTTTTGCTTTTGGAAGTGGGCAGAAAGCTGGCAGTGAAGGCAGAAAGAATCATGAATGTTTCCCACCCAGGCTGTCTGACTACCTCTGGCAGCGAGGACAAACTACTTCAGTCATAGTTGATTCTAATTTCTATTTACTCTGGAGCCTCTACTTTAAGGAAGAAAAAACTATTGCTTTGGATTCATCTCAAGAGTTAACAATGAACAGCTAGTAATCCCGCAGAGAGTGCATACTCCCATCAATACTTCACTCTCAAAAAACACTGAGAAACTATTTGTGTATGTCAAGCAATAACCAGTTCTTTTTGTTTTGTTAGTCAGCATTAATCATTTTTGAACACTTTACTTGACTATTTCCATTTGATGCTAATTCTACTCCACTACATGTCATAGGGATAGCTTTGGTTACTAATTACTTTTTTTACTTTTACAATGAAAAAAACATGTGATATGATGCAGTACTGTACAATTAATATACCCAAAAGTATACAAAGTATGTAAAACTGGCTGAGTCATTTTGCATATTGACACTTTGAGTAAATTTCACTAATACTTGGAACTTTTTACTTGTAATTAAGTATTTTTACAAAATAGTAATTATTTAAGTTAAGGATGTGACTCATTTTTCCACTATTGATATTTATCAATAACCATATTGGCCCAGGAGCAGGTATATTGTGTGCATTAAACTTAATTTAATTTTAATGCAGTGCTGTGGAATTATTTGCATTTATTTATTTTGGTTTTTTTTTTGACAAAGTGATAATATATGCAGAGAAAAGTCTCAGGGGGAAAAAATCCAGATGTTATTTTACTTCTACTATTTTGTTGAGAGGGTCTGAAATAAAGAATTTGGTTCTTGAAGAAATGGGGAAAAATACAAGTAGGGTCACGCCGGAGAGTGGACAGAAGAACCCAAATGCAAGACCAGGAGGCTGAGAGTAGTATTACAATAAAAGTCTTTAATGTAACAGGTTCAGACTTAATGATCAGTAATGTTACTGCAAAATCCTTGGAGAGATCCCAGAGGCCACAGGACAGGTGCAGGCGGGAGACAGGCCACCAGACGGGTGGATCAGAATGAGCATAAGGGTTCCGCTGACAAAGGCTCCGACTAGGGTGAGCCTAGGAATGCAGGGTCAAACACGGGAGAGCAGAGATAGCAACTGAGGTACATAGGGGACAGGCAATAAGGAGTGAGTACAGTGCAGGCGAGGTCAATATCCAGAGAATCAGTCCAACGGCAAAGGTAACAGGCAGGGATCAGGCAGGCTCGGAAACGAAACGGGAAGGCGATCAGAATCAGGCTGGGAGTCAGGAAAACAAACGCTGGAAGGTACTCACTAGAAGATATGAACTGGCAACGAGACAAAGGAAGCACACGGTGTATATTCACAGAGAGGTGATCACTCAGGCGGGAAAGGAGGGACACAGGAAGTAAAGACACCAGACATGAAACAGGAAGAAGGGTTCAAAATAAAACAGGAAGTAACGAGACAAACACAAAAACACTACTGCCTGGGAGCCGTAGTGCCAGGTAGTTATTTAGAAATGTTTTGTTGATGAATAAAATGGGGATATAGATTGAAATATTTATAGGCCATCATCTGGATTTTTGTTAGAAACAAATAATATCCTTAAAGTTCAAAGAGCAGACAGAGGTAGCTAGATATGTCTGTATATGAGTTTTGGAGATATTTCATAAAAAAAAAGGTGAGAAAGTATTTCTCTGTAATGTTTTCATCAGTGTCAATATAGCGGAAAGGCAATGCTATAAAAATTCACTCCACTTCACAACACCTATTGTGTATTTGTTTGTGATATTTGTTAACCGCTGCTTTTAATTCCTGATGACAGAGCCGGCCTGCAGGAGAGAGATGTCATCATCAGCATCAATGGCGAGCGAATCACTTCAGCCAGTGATGTCAGCAACGCCATAAAGCGTGACGAGGTGCTGCGAATGGTAGTGAGACGAGGTAACGAGGACATTATCCTCAACATCACCCCTGAGGAGATCGAACCTTGACCTCTCAGCTGAATGAGCAAACAAATCAGCAACCCAACCAGTCAACCAATCCCGAGCTGGCTCTCAGTGTTTTTCAACCAATCATGAACACTTTGAAAAACTCAGAAACCAATAGGGTGTGTGTGAGTGTGTTCCTAGCACTACTTCTACTCTTCCATGCAGTTGCGCTCGCAACCACATTATAGGCTACTACTTCATTACCCTGGGAACTGATGCTTCAATCCATCATCTTCAACTCATCATACTCCTCTTTGAGACCCAATTTGCTTTCCATCATCACAGACCTTTTATATTCTACTAACACCCTCTGTCGCTGCAAAGGTTACTGCAGGTTACCGTAGTTTTGTGTTACTGTGTATGTTCTTGATGGAATATTTTTTTAATAGTGTTTTTTTCTTTATGTGTTTGATAACAATTTTTTAAAAAAAGGGAATAAAATTATTTTAAAAAAGTGTTTATTGACTATGTCGAAACTGTTCACACAAACACTGTTAAAAAAAATCTTCCAGGCCAAAAACTTTCCCGGTCTGCACATTTGATGAAGCTGAAGTTGCATTCCAGATCACATACTTTTTCTTTTTACTTTGTGTATGTACAACACCTGTCCTTAGAAAGTAGGTACTGTTGCATGCGGTATGCATACAATTGGGACATAAACTAGTAGGGCTGGACTGGGGGAAAAATCGGCTCTGGAATTTTCAGTAGAGCGGCCCACTTCTACACCGTTAACGCAAAATTCATTCACTGATTAAATTAACCAATGTAAGCGTATGTTAACCATTGTGTTTCATAAAAAATCGACAAATCTTTATTCAAATTTGCAAATGTGTAGACCAATCTGCAAATGTGTGCAAAGATCTGCAAATGTGTAGACCAATCTGCAAATTTGTGCAAGATCTGATTGACATGATTGGCTGTCTTTACACACGTGAATTTTGGAACATTTTTTTACATGAGTGTTCCGCAAATGCGTGCCCTGAGCTCAGGCTCACAGGCTGTCTCTTTCCGGCTGCGTTCGGCTCTGCTTGCTCGTTACCTTACCTGAGTTTATGTGAGTATGTTAACCCTGAAATAAGGGAAACTCCGGGTTTCCCGTTCCAGAAAGGGAGGTAACGACAGCTTCGGCTGAGTTACCGCAGTACATGACTCTGAGAACATAACCTGCTCGGGAGCTGGGAATTGATATACGGACACACAACTCTCCACACGCATTTTGACTCAAAATTCACTCCATACAACATTTGCATTGCATTAACTATACTATGTGTTGGGACAAACTAAATCTTTTTCAGAACAAATTGTATGGTAGTATGGACAGTGACATCTTCAGCCAGAAAGGTGAAAAGGTCAGTTTTCAGTGGTCTAAAACACGCACAGAAAAGCTATTTTTGAAGAAATATCTGTGTAATTGTGGACTAGGTCTTAAATTCTTAGCCAGACTTGTTAGCTCACCATCAACTTCATGAAGTGATAATAGTGTTTACTGCTTGTGCTGCCCTTAAGTGGCAAAAAAAATCCTTTAATTTATCTTTAAATGTAGACACAAAAGAAACCAAATAAGTGAACACTAAGCTTAGAAAAAAGTGTATCACTGACAAAGTGAAGCTGTTATGTGTTTGAAAAAGAATAGAGCTGAACTTGAACTCCAGCCTGACCCTATAGCAACCAAGCTCTGTTCACAAGGAGACCAAGAAAACAAGTTGAGAAAGAACTCCATCATCCCTCAAACATCTTGTTGTCCGCTCTGTGACTCTGGCGTTTCCTCCCTTCGTGCCATGTTACACACTGAAATATTGAGCTCAACAATGCATGACACAATGTTGGCCCCAGTGTGTGTGTCTGTGTGTGTGTGTGTGTGTGTGTAGGCCCAGTGGAGCGTAGGCGTTATGTAACACTTGACAGAGGGAACACAGGGAGGTTAGTAATGCGTTCTCTGTAGGTTCATGGAGGCCAGCTGATGTTGGCTGAAACAGAGTTTATGAGCTAAATGCGTGTCTGCACTGATTAAGCAGCTAGTGGGTTCAAGTATTTTAATATTTTAACAAACACAAAACAGCAATTAATTGTTAGCACTCAACAACTACATTAAACCTATGCATTAAACTAAACTCTACTCAAATTACACATGCTTTGAAGACTTTTAATAATCAGTGTCATGAATTTTATTGAAAGGGAAATCACTTAATGTCTTTGGAAAGTTTCTTTTTATGTTCTATAACAGGGGTGTCAAACTGATCCAGTAAAGGGCCGAGGGGCTGCAGGTTTTTGTTCCAACCAAGAGGAAACACACCTGAATCAAATCAATCAAATCACCTCAGCTGTCTTCAATCAGTTGATTAATTGTATCACCTGTGCTCCTGCTTGGTTGGAACAAAAACCTGCAGCCACAGCGGCCCTTTCCTGGATCAGTTTGACACCCCTGGGTTAAACTCTCACTTTGAAGGGGCAGGTTGAGAGTTGAAGTGGGTTCACTATTAAAACGTGAGTGACATCTTTTCATCACTGAAATGCAATGCAGATAAATGCCATCTAGCATCAGGAGAAGGTGAGCAGGGAGCTAGATGTGATCTGAAAGGAACCAGTGACCTGGTTTGTCCTGATTGACAGAGCAGATTGTTTCCCAAAGCTCTCCTCTGCTGACTCAGTGTCTGTCCTCCACATCTAACCAAACATCCGCACATCATTTAATAATTTGGAGTCCTCCTTATGTAATATGTGGCCCACTTCTTTTCTGTTGACTCAGCTCACACAGCTGCCGGCTGGCTCAGGCATATTGGCAAGGATCATCTATTCTGTTTCTTTTTATATTTTGGCAACTAGGCCCTCAGATGTCTTCTGTTCAGCAGTGGTTCTCAACTTTTATTGATCTTAATGGTTCATTTCTGACCCATTTTTATGAGTCAACGTTACTGGAAGGCCAGACGGGAACTAAGGGCTAAGTTGATTTTCCCTTGTCGGGAAACTCTTGAGCAACATTTTCCTCTAACTGCCACTGTCGTCCACATCAGCTGTCCATAAGTCAGCACTCTCAACTCTTGAAAGTATAACCTAACTCATATTTTGTCAGAAAATAAACTGCTTGAACCCGAAGATACCAAACTGAACGGCAAAATGTGCGATTTGTTATTTTTCCGGACAGTTACTTGTCTTAATTGCTTTCATAGTACTCAGGACAGAGAGATTCAAGAGATCCTTCGCTCCTTCAGCCATCAGGCTGTCTAATTTATTATTCATCTTGCTTCCCTACTGCTTTCTAAATTGGGAAAGTACTGAGTGCCAAATCTCACTTTATCTACTTTTCTGTCAATTTATTGAGCATTGGTAGTTATTACACAACCCGAACAGAGAGAGTAGAATAATATGTATAAATATATTTTTATTTATGTCAGCACAGTGATTAAAACCATTAACATCCAAGGTCACAACAGTACTTTTAATAGTTTACATCCAATGGCAGCTTTATGTTACAGATATTTACATTATTTCAAACACTACAGTGCCTTGTTAAAACACATTTTAATCACTTACACCTCCTGTAACAGGAGTGTATGTGGTCATTATGATATCTTGTCAAACCAAGCTGTTAACCAGAACCAGATCGTTAACAACAGACCAAGATAGTGTGAATAACTGTTGGTCAGGATGTAACATAAACCCTGTTAGTGTTCACATGCACACTTCATTGTGAATAAATAACTTTCCTGCAGGTGTTGCATGTAAATTATACATTTAAGAATAAGATTACATACCGGTCAACCTCAGTTTAACTTCATTCTTCGGTTTTAGTTGCTGATGTAATTCCGGGTACTTTCTCTATGTTGCCAAGCTTCCCCAGAATGCATTGCAGCAACAGGATGTTTGTTTGTGATCTGGATTAAGAGATTTCTTAAGTTTTTGTTTCAAAGCTGAATCATTTTTCACAAGCTGATTAGACTTCCAGGACATTAACTTTGGCTGTCCAACACTGTTGCATTCATGTGTTATTTTCCCAGAGATAAAAGATAAACAAACCGTTACAGAGCTGAACATGTTATTGTGTTATCCTACTCATATCTTTCTGCCCTTTTTATGAGTGCCTGCTCTGCTTCCCTCTGACACTCAGGATTTAGTTTGAGAAGAACCAGAAGCAGAAAGACTTTGCAGGTTACATGTTATATTAGTCTTTTAGCAGGTGTGTTTTCAGTGCATGGCTGGTGTTTGTGCGCTCTGCTCTGATGGTCCTGTGGAAGCCCCTCCTCCCGCCGAGCTGCTCGTGGCTCCCTGGTTAAGGACGACGTGTGGCAGGGCACTCAGAAGGGCCTTTTCCAGCTTCTGCTCCAGAGCGTCCAGGCGGCGGTCCACATGCTCCTTCAGCCTCCTCTCCATCTCGTCCAGACGTCGCTCCATGGCTGCGTCCAGCTCCCTGCATGGTTCAGGAACAATGAGGGCACACTTGGTTAAAGTGAGAACCTGCAGAGTACAAGTTTACTTCCTAAAGGTGAAATGTGCTCTTTGATATTACTGAAACCTTCAGTAACTGCAAGACAGTACAATAATATGGTATTAAGTCTATAAAACCCATTGACTGCTTTTATGCAACAGTTTAAACTCACAATATGTAATATTCTGCTGGTAAGGGTGTCTTAATAAAAAAAAAAAAAAAACTGGAGTTTTGTGATGTCATGAAGTAGCTAAGGATCATGGGAGTTGCTACCTCAACCACAGATCTTGCCATTGCAGCTTTTGTAAGCTTTTCCTAGTTAGGCTTCAGTTTGTGTTCACTGGTCAGGAGGTTTTTACTGAAAGCAGAATTATCCAAAGAGGTATACTCTTCCTCCAATTGTACCCACTGATTAAAATAGGTAAAGTCACAGAATAAGAAGTTTCAAGAGATGTTTGAAAACATTTTTCAGGGTATCCCAGAAGAAGCTAACGTTTGCTCAGCATGACTGGTTTATGAACAAACATAAAGCCACATCCAAGATAAAACCTCAAATATCAACACAGACACTAAAACTAAACCACCCACACAGTTACTGCTGATCACTCTCTTCCCCAACCTCAAAATCCTGCTCCATCCATGTGAGTCAGGCACTTTCTTTCCTGTTTGAAACTCTCAGACAGCTGACTGGTTTGTTTTACTCTAAACACCTGGAGGTAAATAGCTAAACCAAGAGGCTTTACAAGAACATCTACTATATTTCTATTTTTTTAGCATCTCAAACATTTCCCGTCTTTCTGCATGTGTCTTTGGGGTTTCCCAGCATCACTTTTTTACCCTCAAGAACTATCAAGAAGAATCTTCCTTGACCATTCTAAACCAAGCCTGTAGCAGCCAGTAGGTCCTCTCAGGAAGCTTTACTGGTCAAACAACTGGCTGTTCCGGACATAAAATGCACTGCTTGGAGCCTGACAAGATGGATTTGTGACCTTGTAATCCTGTGATTTTTTGCTTGATCACCTTGTATCTTGAGAAACCAGTTGCAGTACAAGGTAACAGAAAACCATTGCAGAGGTAAAACTAAGAAACCAACTTCTGCACCTTCAGAAGCAGGACATGGACCAGAATGCACGGCAACTGCAAAATAGGTTTGGGTTCAAAGCAACATGACTTTCACATTTTCTTTTAAAAATGACTAAAGCTGTCATTATTACTCTTTTTCTCCTTGTAGAGTCTATAGAAGGGTTGGTTTTTTGGAGCCATATTTTGGATTTTCTATGTTTTTTTTTATGTTATCGAGGTTATAAATCAAACCTCATTTTCTCACAGACTTTATATTCTATACAATAGGACTTAATCTGTACAATTGTAGTCTCCCCCTATTGGCCATTAGAAAGAGTGCAAGTTTAAAGCACTTGGTCCATGGTCACCATGCACCATGGTCTCACTTTCAGGCCCACAGTTGCCACTTCCTCCTCCTGCAAGCCAGTTGCACAACTGCACAATGAGTGCAATGCACTTCTGCACGGCTCAAAAAACATTTTGGGAAATTACAGGCTTAGCAAAAAGACAAAAACAGCAGGTTTAGAACAGGCAGATCTTAAAAAAATAAAAATTCCACAAATAATAATTTCACAATTAACTAACAAAAGTGACAGGCATCTTTAAAACAAGCAACCATGAATCATTACATATTTGTTTTATATTTTTCCCAAATCTTATTTAAAGCATTAAACTAAATATTTCAGCCTGTGGTAACTACACTGCAGTATTGTGGTGACACGTACCGCTGAGCTGCTGTCCTCTCCTCGATGTGGAGTCAGACTCAGCTGACATTTGCTCTGAACCCACATGTGCTGCTCTGCTCTGACAAAGAGCCTCATTTATCAAACTGCAGTTTGTAGCAGCAGCTTAAACACATATTTTTAAATTGTAAAGTGCCACAAATTAAGTTTACTGATAATGAGCTTTTATGTCAGTGTTGGCTAAAAAGAAATCTGTTAATTCAATGAGGTTTGGTGCAGTTTGCCAACATTTTAATGGCTCACACATACATAAATGAACTCTATTGTCTCTGTGTCAGCCTCCTCCCTGCACTGCACTTCTAACCCACGTTTTTACGTAGCTGAGTATGTCGGCCGAATGCCCAGCATTTTAACCAGAATGTGTTCCCTTCTTCTTGAAAATAGAATATAAAAGCTTTAATGACTTTATTACCACGTAGTTTGACAATGTGTTGCCAAGGAGCTACCACATGGCTGAGGAAATTGTTTGGTCATCAGCTTTCAGCAAGCAATGCATCCAGAACTGTGTTTCATCTACACCCTCTGCTACTCAACAACGTGACTGTGTGACAATGATTTGGCTACAAAAGTTGAAAAAGAAGTTATCAAAAATGCCTATTATTTCTACAATAGTACTTTCCATTTAGCTCTTTAGCCGTCTAAGAATAGACAAGTCTTAATTTTGTTCAGTCACATTGTATGCTGGGACATAAATATAAAGTACTTTATTGAGGATAAAGTAAAGGTACAAGGGCCCATATTCTCTGTGTTTGCATGTAATCCTATAATTTGCATTTCTCAGACACCTGTCAAATATGAAGCTGTGAGCAAACACAAGCTTTCTCACTCTGGGGCTGCAAGTATGTTAAAACAGATGGAGGAGCTTGTGAGTCCCTTTGTGAGCACATGCGCTTCAGATGTTCTTCATAACAACAATTCATCATTAAAATGAGTCTAACTCTATGGAATGGAATTAGCGCAAAAAATGTTTTTCTTTTCCAGTTTCCGATAAATGCATGGCTTTTTTTCTTGTTGAAAAGCCACCTTTTGTTTTAATTGAAAACAACAATAAATAATGACTTAAATTGCTATTAAATTAAGACTTGATGATCAACAAAATGTGGGTTGTAATTCCTCTTAGCAGCAGCAGTTGTATTGTATTGCACTGAAGCACAACAGGATGGCCTCCCTGAACTTCACTCACCATGAACCATTTCTCATCATCTTCTCCTTTTCTGCCAGAGCTGTAGCGTCATCCAGTCTCAGCTTGGTCACCTGACCACAGAGGCTCTGGAGCATTGGAAGAAACTCAGGGCTGGAGCTTAATGCCTGGTCGTGCCCCTGCCCTTTCAGGAAATGTGACATCATCTCCGCCAGCTGGGCGTGGCTCACCGGGCTTCTGCTCGCTAGATGTAATAGACCACATTGAAAAAAGATCCATTAATTTTCAAAAATAAGAAAAAGTTGTTAGTCATTAAAGACATAATTATAGTGGCCTACAAAAACTCAATTTCAAGTCAGTTTTTTTACTCCAAGCAAAACAGTACATGCTGTCAGTCCAGATCAGGGGTGTCAAACTGATCCAGTAAAGGGCTGAGTGGCTGCAGGTTTTTGTTCCAACCAAGAAGAATCACACCTGAATCCAATCATTCTAATCACCTGAACTGTCTTCACTCAGCTGATTAATTATCAGTATCACCTGTGCTCTTGCTATGTTTGGACATATTATGCTGTATTATGTTGTGTGAGTATAAAAGGGCCAATTTTAGCATTTGTAGGCATTTTAGAATGATAATTTTTTGACAAAAATAAATATTTGGACATCCTATAATAAGGTGTATTTCATTTGACATTTTTAGATATAATATAGTATGCCATTTTTTTTTTCAGTTTTGGACACACTATAATATAGTGTTATTGTTTCATATTTTTTGGATATACTATACTATTACCCAGGTCCAACAGCATTTAATTTTTTTTTTGGTGAACTACACTATGACCAATTTTGGACATACTATAATTAGTTTTTTTGTCATCTAGAACAGGGGTTTCAAACTGAT
>CAFUXE010000401.1:777247-787345 GCA_903364295.1 Serranus cabrilla
TAACCACATTTAAGCCTGTATTAATTAAGGATGTCATCCCTGGCTTCACT
The DNA here is from genome assembly GCA_903364295.1 of Serranus cabrilla. Taxonomy (NCBI): domain Eukaryota; kingdom Metazoa; phylum Chordata; class Actinopteri; order Perciformes; family Serranidae; genus Serranus; species Serranus cabrilla. The sequence continues at coordinate 777,298 of CAFUXE010000401.1, forward strand.
AATGAAAATGCTGTTATTTTTTAGCTTAATATGCAGCCAATGGAATGTTTACAGTATGTGTGTATACCTGTCTGGCTGGATGCTGTCATCCCTCTCCCCACGTATTGTCCCACAGTACTCTCCCGTCTGATCATACACCTCCATGGTTCGAGCCTCAGTGATGACCAGAAGGCAGCTGATGGCAGTAGGGGAGCTGGGGCTGCAGTGGAGCATCAGGATACAAGGAGACCCTTCCTCTGTCTGCTCCAACAGCAATGGGCTGCTGCTGTGAGGGGAAGGCAAATGTTGAAGGTGTTGTTCACACAGAAATGCTCTGAACACTGCAAAAAAAACAACCCACATTTTCACAGACAACAGCTTTATAAGCTTTATAATTCATAATGAATTGCCCGAATCATCCGCTGCACAGCACCTTCATGGACCGGAGAGGCAGCAGTGGACGGCTCCTATCTCTCCGCTGCAGGACGGAGAGATTTAAAAGATCCTTCGCCCCAACAGCCATCAGGCTGTGCAATTATAGAGTCAACAGACTAAATGTATTTCCCCTCTGGGATAAATAAAGTAATTTTGATTTGATTTGATTTTGATTTGATTTAATAGAAATGGCAAGATAAAAGTTTCTCACTAGTTTGTCTTGTCACCCGCAGCTAGACCAAGCTCCTCTTCATGATCGTCTGTGTTGCTGATGTGAACAGGAAGCAGGACATCTGCCAACTGATGTCCCTGAGCCTGACAGACCCAGGCAGCTCCACTCTTCACAGCAATATCCACCATGATGAGACAGTAGCCTAGTAAGAGACAAGCTGTGACACAAGGTAGGAAGAGTGAAATGGAATACATTAAGAGTTTAATACCTGAAACATACATATCCAAATATTTAAAAAGCATTTTATTTAAAAAGTGTGCCACAATGCAATCAATTTATATTCATTTCCTTAAAAAACTAACGTTATTACTATTTTATTTCCAGCAAGATGACACTCCAGATCCACTTAGTTTTTCGCCAACCTGACAACATCGAATCAAGTGCAGGAAAGTAACGTATTGATGTAATATTACTCTGCTGTTTAAATGGCATCACATTTGGTGAAGATCGGATTCTGACTTGTTTGGGACTAGAAACTCGAAGTTTAGGACTTGAGATTTGTCAGTCTTGACTTTAAGATTTAAGATTTACTCGTGATTTATCTCACCTCTGGAAGGGGGGATGAGTTCGGAGAGAATTTAATTGACATTGTCTACAGGGCAGTAGGACTTCACAAATGAACCCTAGGCCATGACATTATCTGTACCTGGCATGTCAATTAAATTTAACTTCACACATTTGGTGTAGAGGCATAGTTTTTCTGCCTCCCGTTGTATATACGTGCAGTGTAAAGCCGTATCTTTCCATTTCGATATTGGCAATTTCGGCATGCATTATATTTAGCTGTAGATATAAAGTCTGATAATCTAATAGTTTTTGCTACAACCGGAGTAACTGTAATTAAACAATATAGCTTTGCTAACGTCAAGCTACTTTTTCCTTTACCTTGAAATAGCTCCAGCTGAAACCGTTGACTAGCTTATTTTCCTAAGGTTTCTGTATTTCCGTCTTCGCATTTCTTCCGACGTATTTAAGAAAAACTACGAATTAACTTTAACAAAAGGAAAAAAAGATGAGAAAACGGTGAAATTCTGGCTTCCAGCTAACGCTTAATCCATCGAACTACAGCCTGCATGAGACGGGATGTTGTGGTGTGACGCCATCAAACAGCGACTCGTGAGATGCCAATCCAGCAGTTGATACTATTTTGGTAAACAAACTCCTCTTTTATTTCAGCTAAAGTAATATATGTACCTGTACCTGTCTCATAAACATGTATGTAGTTCTGCATTAAAGCTTATGACATTTATTACAGTGTAGTGAATGGTGAAGCAAGCAATATTTTGATTCGTGAATGTTAGCATCGTAGCTAACGTTATTATAACGTTATTTTTACAGTCTATGGTTATAACCTTATAACCGTCAAAAGCTTTAGCTTGGATGCTAAAGTTGTGTTTTGATATTTAATATTTTTTTGATAACCTGACAAAGTTACTTTGCCAGACCTGTAGCCCTCAAATGTAAATTTGGTAGAGTAACATTACAGTGGTGAAACATTCGTAGTTTCTGTGGAATGTGTTTGACTAACTATATTTACTTGAGTACCAAGGCTGTTACAATTTCAATTCAAGTTAAAAATTAATCGACATGAGCTTTCAATCTCCATGATTGACCGGCGCTATTGGAACACATGGCCGTGGTGTGCTACATTAATATACAAATATATTCTAATATTTACATTCAATATTAAATTACACCCGAGCCCATGTAACCTATATTTTTATTTATTTATTTGCAAAATCGTGGCACCACTTGTATTTGACATGAGTATATTTGCCTCCTTTGACCTAAATAACATTTTTATGTACTTTTCAACAGTCTCTTTTGTTATTGATTTCCAAATAGTTTCTAGCTGTTCCCACAGACTTGCTTTAGTTGAAACTTTTGTGCTATCAATCTTTAAATCTTCTTCTTGGTCAAATAGTCTCTGCACAGCTTTGAAGTATGCTTGGGGTCAATGTCTTGTTGGTTTATGAACCCATGACCAATCAGATTCAGTCCAGTAGGGATTTCATGATGCACTAAGATGTTGTGGTAGACATTCTTGTACATGATACCGTCAATTTTCCCTAGTTTGACATCAGCTTCACTTTCTTTTCCTGCCTCTTTCCTGCTCTGCCTATTTTGTAAGGACCATTCTCGGCCATGTACTCCAAAGCATACTTGACCAGACTGTGAGAAACTTTGTCTTTCCCTATTTGTGTCACAGACCATTCAGCATCATGATGTGCTTTAATGTGGACTCTTTAATTTTCAGTGAGCTCTCAACATTTTAGCATTTTCAACAGGAATGAGGATTAGCCGTTTTTATAGGGGTTAATTTACCACTACCTATTTACACACAAACAAAATACATACTTAATATATCTGACTATGCTAAAAAGTCTGTAACAAGTTTACCACTGACTTAAAATAGACACATTTGAAGGTACGTGGTTTTCACTCACAGGAATGTAAAAATGCAATCTGAAAAGTAACTGACACTGTCAGACAAATGTAGTTTGGAAAAAGTACATTATTTACCTCTGAGATGTAGAGGAGTCCTAGAAGTAGTAATAGAAACACTCAACTTAAGCACAAGTATCTAAAACTTACTTAAGTGCAGTACTTGAGTACATATACTTAGGAACATTCCTCCACTGCATTTGGATTTGTCCTCTATTGATTTAACCAAACCATAGCAAACCACTGTTGCCACAAACATTGGCATAATTAACAGCTGTTACTCTTAACAAAGCAGGGGATGGACTTCACAGAGTGCTACGGAGATACAGTCTCCAGTGTTGCTGCTGCAGCTCGCTCAGGCTGTAGGAAGCGGGTGAAGAGGCTGATAAAGAGAGGTTTCAGTGTGGACTGTCGAGACAATCGCGGTTGGAATGCTCTGCACGAGGCGTCAGCTGCTGGCAGCAGGGAATGTGTGCAGGAAATTTTGGCTGCTGCAAGAGGTATGAGAGGTTATCATCCAACTCAGAGCTGTTATTCTGAAAGTTTAAAAGCTGGAAGGACAGACTGTTTGGATTTTTTTTCCCAGATAAAAGACAAAATAAAATACATTTTCTACCAGTGAACTAATCAGTAAATGTCCTTATTATTCCTAAATTGGACCAGTTTACAATTTGGCATGTCAGCATAATTAAAAAAATATCAACTTGAGGAATTCAGCAAAAAGGATCACGTCCAAGTATTCTATGATATTGCCCCTTCTGTTTACACATGTGTTTGTTTACATGAGAATGTCACCAACTTTTCATAAGGTTTTCCATACCAATATAACGCACATCACCTGGGTTTTACCACAGTGCTGAAGCAAAACAAACAGAAAAATCACGCTGAGACATATTTGGCTCTAATTTCTGGTTGTGCTGCCTCTGTCTTCCTGCTTCTTATTTTGCCATTGTATTTTATTATATTAGTGGCATACAATTTTCTGGAGGTGACAGCAATGTTGTTAATGCAATTCTTTAAGGGACAGTATATCGGTCAGCAAATGTAGTTATTTTGCAAGGCCTATTGATTAGATAAAACCGACAAGGTGGAACCAGATAGGAAAAATATAAAATATAATAATAACGATAAAATAATTATAAAAAGTATAAAATAAAAATCAATAAAAAACAGGGCAATCAGAGATGGCAGACATCACCCCAAAGCGCCCCCTGTTGGCCAGATGATGTATATGCAGCAGAAACACAGACAGACAGACAGAAAGACAATACGTCCAAAACAATACTAGGGTGAAGTAACAACAAAGACACTACATCCACTAGTGCAGGGGTGTCAAACTGATCCAGTAAAGGGCCGAGGGGCTGCAGGTTTTTGTTCCAACCAAGAAGAAACACACCTGAATCCAATCAATCAAATCACCTCAGCTGTCTTCAATCAGTTGATTAATTATCAGTATCACCTGTGCTCCTGCTTGGTTGGAACAAAAACCTGCAGCCACTCGGCCCTTTCCTGGATCAGTTTGACACCCCTGCACTAGTGGTATGCCAAAGCTAGTAGTGCAATCATATAAAAGTGGCAGATAAGATAAGCTTTTGCTGATTGAGTTACTTAAGCAGTTATTAAAAATTATTAAAATAAGTTTTATATATTCTTATTTTCAGCTAATCGAGTAATCAGTCCTTTCAGCACAAGTTTTCCTTAAAGTCAAATGAAAATTTCAGTTACACACAATTTTTGTATTTCTTTTTCTGTTTCTGCCTATAAGCAGCGGGCTCCTCCGGGGGCTGCCGTGCCTATGTGAACTCTTTGACCCATGAGGGGGAATCTGCATGTTACCTGGCAGCCCAGCGCGGACACCTATCGGTGGTGCGTCTCCTCCTGAAAGCACACGCTGACATAAATCAGCTAACCAATGACTTGTCCTGTCCTTTGTATGCAGGTAAGACTTTTAACATTATCACATTAGTGTTAATGTGTTTTCTGTGCTGTTATCTTTTAGTTTTTGTATCCCTGTATACAGACTTCTGACCAAAAACAAGATTCAGATTTAAAGTTATATTTGTCATATTTCTATTTATCAGCTGCTATCTGTTTTCCAACAGCTGTAGATGGCGGGAATAAGGAGATTGTAGACCTGCTCGTCAGTGTAGGTACAGAGGTCAACAGATCACACACCGCATCCTGCTGGACCTGCCTTCATCAGGCTGTTTATAAGGTAATAATGGAACTCACAAACACAAAACACAGCACTATGAGGATGACTATTTTTCTTTTTTTTTCTTTCTAATTTCTTCAGGGTTACAGTGAAATTGTGCACATACTGGTCAATGTGTGCAACCTGGAGGCACTAGATGAACACAAAATCACCCCTCTCTTTGTGGCTGCACAGTATGGACAGCAGGAATGCCTGGAAATCCTTGTTAATGCTGGTGAATAGCTGTTTATGCCTTTGTGTGCATTTGCATTTGCAGATAGCTTTACTCCTCTCTTTCAAAAGTAATAAAGTGAAATAAAATACATAATTATTTGTGTTTCGTATGCTTTTTATTTTAGGTGCCAATGTCAACTCCCAGGCAGCTGACATGGCCACGCCACTGCTGATTGCCTCTCAGGAGGGCCACCAGATATGTGTGGATTTCCTATTGGACCATGGAGCAGATCCTAACCTTCGCTGCAGTCAAGACTGGTTTCAGCTTCCCATTCATGCTGCCGCTGCATCTGGTCACATCGGGTACAGACTCATAACTTATATTTTAAATACATATTGTTGAGCAGTGACTGACTTATTCTGAAGAACAGTCTCTAGATCCCTGATCATACACTTAAAAAGATTTACTTAAAAACCTTTTTGGACTTCAAGAGTTTTTTTTTAAATGAATTATTAGTCAATTATATGTCAAAAAATAACTAATAATTCAATGGGACCAAAGCCAAGGTGACACAACAGTCCTAATCTAAACATATTCCAATTATAGTGATATAAAATAGTGGATGCAGCATGTCCTGTCATTGGATTGGCTAAAACAGAGAAGGTTTCACATTTTTGCTTGATAAAGTCTCAGCACTGATCATCATTGTAAGCATATTGTCCCTTTCTTAGGAGGTGCTGTATGCAAATATGCTTGTATTGTTTCCCATTAATAAAATACTAATGTAATTTTGCCATTCCAGTGTCCTCAGGAGGCTGATAGCTGTTACCGATCGTGTGTGTGATTGTGGTGACGGCATGGTGAGTCCACTGTATGTTGCCATCGACAGCCAACAGAGAAAGAGTGTTGAGACGCTGTTGAAGGAAGGTTATAGCCCAGATGCGCAGGACTGCACATACATACTGGGCATCAAAACTCCACTTACCTATGCCTTGTGTTACACATCCAACCAACCATACAGGTTTGTTTAATCTCCATGCACACTGCAAGAGCATAAAAAGCAGGTGGATTTATACCAGATTTTGATCACAATCTTTTTCAGTGAGTCGGTGAGGTTGCTGGTAGCTGCAGGAGCAAGTTTGAGCAAGAATGACTGGATTTATGCCTTGGCTAATGACAAAACAGATCTGCTACAACTGATACTTGAACACCGATGGATCCCTCACCTGGAGACTTCAATCAGTAAATTTTCTATCCCGCATCATCATCATCATGGGAAAACTGTGTTAAAGCAGAAGGAAATGAACGATCTGCTCTTTGTAGCACAAAATCAAGTACACTTCGCCTCCTGCTGGCTTCCTGTGCTTCTGAAGGCAGGACTGGAACCTTCTTTGCTGCTTCAGCCCCAGATGTAAGTTTCTCCTCTCACTTTTTCCCCTCTTTGGGGAAGTATCTAATGTCCATACTTGATCGATCTGTTTTTGTCATCTGCTTTCTAGGGTGGATCATGCAGACAGCGAGTCGTTGAATTACCTGCTACAGTTTCTAAACTGGTCAAGTTTTCCTCTCCCTTTGAAACAAACTCTGGATCAAAGACGGGTAGAGAAGACCTGGGAACCATGTCCACATTTTGGTAAAGAAACAAAATATACCCTCTGGAATTGCTTACTGTAGTCAACTTTCAGTGATGACAGTTTTCCTTTTCTTTTCTTTTCTCCTCTCTCTCTATAGACTACATTCCCTCTCTTTCCCATATCTGCCGGCTGCAGATTCGGTCAGTGCTGGGACCAGACCTTCTGATGCGGACCAACGTGGTGCAGCGGCTTCCAGTGCCATCCCTACTTCATGACTTCCTCCAATTTAAAGACGTCCAGGAAGCTTCTTACACTCCCTCACTGCCATCACCATTTTCAAACTTCATACAGGAATACCGCATTGCAAACGGTTTTGTTTCATAGCATCCTCCAGTCTTCCTGTTTACGCTGCTTTAAGGTTGTTCAAACCATCATTGTTCACACTAGTTTACTTTGATAGCTCTCACAGCTCCTCAAACCAAATACATTTTTATGGCTTCAATTTTACCATCAAATGGAAATGTTATGTGTCTTTTATTACCTTTTACAAATATTTGGTATCTTTGGAGATAATAAAAAATACTAACAAACTTATGACTAATTAGTTCTCTTTTCAAGTTTTTCCCCTTATTTGCATTTTGGGATATAAACATGCAGTTTGTATTTACCTACTTCTCTGGGCCAAAAGAATATATAATGTACAAATATAGAAATTATTCATTCATTCATTATCCTTCACCGCTTATCCGAACCTGGGTAGCAGGGGGCTGGAGCTGATCCCAGCTGACATTTGCCAAGAGGCAGGGTACACCCTGGACAGGATGCCAGTCTATCTAGAGACAGACAACCATTCACACTCTCATTCACAACTACGGGCAATTTAGAGTCACCAGTTAAACCTAAGCTGCATGTTTTTGGACTGTGGGAGGAAGCCGGAGTACCTGGAGAGAACCCACACCGACAAATTAAATGTATTTCTTTATTTTTCTCCTAAGCATGTCATGTCAAGAATGACTTTGAACCTTTACATTATCATTTATTTTTGCTAAATAATGACAAAGTCAAAATAATGACTATATTGCAAAAAATAATGATAGACTTTTTTCGGAATATTGACTTATTAATCTTGAAATACTAATTTAGCATCTCAAAATAATGGGATACTTTAGTAAATTGATGACTTAGTATTTAAAAATAATAAGTTAGTACCTACTTGCGTGTTTAATTGGAGGTCCTTTTTTGCAATAATAAATCATTTTTTTTAGATTACCTAGTCATTATTTTGAGATCCTAAGTTATTAGTAGAAAGGTTTTCTGATGATAATAACTTATATTGTATAATATTTTTTATTTTACTGGCGTAGGTGGATTTCCATGTTTTTTCAGTTTAATGTTGATATGCTTTGTTTGTGATATGACAATAAAAGCCATTTGGTCAAATTCTGATTGGTGCAAACCGTTGTCATCAACAACAAGTCCGAATCTGATTGGTTTACGTCACATCTGTGTTTGACAGGAGGAAGTAACGACGTAAGAAACCAAGCAGTTCGTCTTTAGTGGGGGGAATGCTTGACAGAAAACATCACCTGTAATGTAAGCCTGTTAAACCGCATGTCGAGAAAGGATATGCCTTAATGTATTTCATACGTGAGTATGTTAAATGTGTTTTTGTCATTGCTTTTGTCTGTTTACTTGTCGAAATCGGCTGTGTTGCTGCAGCTTGCTAGCTTGATGTTTGTCCGCATTCATTGCGTTAGCTCAGGTGATGCAGCGTCTAATTTCTGGCGGTTTGTTTTGCGCACAGCCGAGCGTATACTTTTTCCAGTTACCAGACATCTGCGAAATAATGGGGCGAAGACGGTGCTTTCTGCATTCAACCATTTGATGGCAGACTGAAATGCCAGCCTTACCAACACAGCAGGTTAGCGTTGGTTAACAGGCTAACTCAGCTAGCTAGTCATGGTAACTAGCTAAACGCTAATGTGACACAGGTACACCAGGTGTAATTTTCTTTGCTGAAAGCCATGTGACGAGCATTGCGATAGTGCAGCTGTCAGCACAGCATCACCCCGGTGTGAGCTTCTCTGAAGCAGTGGGTGACTCACTGAGAAGAACCGCTGTTGCTCGATTTCTGTCAAAGAGTAGTTGAGGTGATACCTCAGGTTATTTGTATTGTGCATTGTGTTATTGTGTTATTATTTGTAGTGCAAGCATACCAGTTAAGGAGCTACATTTATAGCACATTTCCCTTTCTTTGCCCTATGTCTACATTATAAAGGTCTCTAATGTATGCCTTAATCAATTATCCATGATGACATTACTGTTGTATCATAATATCAATCAAAGCAGTGGTGAAAGTTTCAGGGTCCTTGAATTATAATTCAGCAGCTGTACATATGGGAACCCCATTCTGCCAATGTGATTTAAGAAAGTCCTGTTAAGGCATTCTCAAAATAATAGTTATATGTTTTCTCTGTAAACTCAAAAGGTTGTTGTGCGTGAAAATTCCAGTAGAAAATTCCAGTAGATCAGCAGTTTGTGAAATAGGCAGACCAGTCTGTCTGGCACCTACAACACTGCCACTTTCAAAGTCACTTAAATCACCTTTCTTTGAACTCCAGCAGGTTGTCTTGACCATGTCTACATGCCTAAATGCATGGAGCTGCTGCCATGTGAATGGCTGATTAGATATACGCATAGATATACGCTTCAAGTTCATATTCTGATGAGTTTTTTGGATCTACCCCTCTAAAAGGTTAAATATATTCTGTTTGTAAAGTTTTCAATTGAATAGATGTCACAAAGGATAAGCATTTAAGACAACATACCAACACTTTTGGAATCAGGGTTGTAGCTTTAAGATACAGATATTATGTTTTTTTTTTAAGTACAGCTAGAGTAGGCTGACCCAGTTGAGATACCAAGTAATTATTTTGAGAACATTTCTCATTATAATGCCTTTCACAATTTACTGTTCATTACAATACTATCTACTATCTACTACTATTATAATA
>CAFUXE010000401.1:787367-798236 GCA_903364295.1 Serranus cabrilla
TTTTTTTTTTTTTTTTACCAATGATTGTTATCAGCGTTGATAAATCTGCCAAATATCTTTTATTGATTAATTGTTAGTTTGGTAGTGAAAACCAAACTCTCTGAAGCACTGAATAATTATGAAGCAGATGTATTCAAAATGGTTCACTTTGTTGAGTGAAGCTTGTATTATTAAATGGATTACATAAAGAGAACGGTTTTCTCTATGGTTTTTTTTTTTGTGTTTTTTTTTCTTGCAGCTGAGGCCAGCATTAGGGAGACGACTTCTCGTCCGTACGTCATCCAGATGAGGCATGCTGGAAATATGCAGCCCATGTATAAAAGAGACGCTGGAGTCTGGCACCAAACAAGAAGTCTTCTGTACAAGAATCTGCTCATCAAATGGAGGACCAAGCAACAGAGTCTCCAGGTGTGACCGATATTAATCTGTTCTGGGTGGAAATTTGTTCTGCTGTTTTCTGTTTCACCAAGCTTATATCTGCCATTCGGTTGCTGTCCGAGTTCATATCCCACAACAACTCATGCAGAAAAGTCAATATTTAGTTAGAACTGTGAGTAATAACATTCTGCAGTGTGCAAAGGATGTGTAAAATGAACTAGGGTGTGGATAACAGCTTGTGCATTTTTAGAAAAAAAAACAAACCCTAATGCAAGTAATTTATTCCTTATATATACTTTTTCACAAAGTATTTTAACTAAGCTTTACTTCTGTTTTCCCATCACATTTAAAAGTAGGGAAGACATGTTTGTTGATTTGCCATTAGTTTGCATTCCACACACATTTTGTGTTAGTACACTGTCATGGTCCATATTATGTCTGGATCTCTGAGAGAGCTCTCTCTGTGGTTAGTCCAGGCAAACCTCAGTTACAGTTAATAAACCTTTCGTCATGCCTGTGGCTGCTCCGGTGCAACAAAAAATAAACATGTGCCTCTTTTGCCTTTCATTCTAGTGTTTGTTGAACCATGCATTTTTCATTTGGCTTTAAGTTGTACCGATGCATTTTTAATGTCTCACTGTATCGTTTCTTTCAAGCTGTAGCAGTGAAGGGCCACCTGCAGCTTCCCTTAACAGCAATTGGAAAAGTCTAGACTGAGGTTCTGGTCAACCATTTAACCTGAGCTACTTCAAATAATTTTATGCAATGTTCTGTGGGAACTCTAAAAAGAGCATGGCTTTGTTAGTTTGTAAGAAAAACCTATGATGTTTGGAGGAGAAAGTGTTTACTAAAGGAGTTTTTATTTATGTGGAAAAAGAAGAGATTGTAACAGTTCTGAACCAAGACCAAAAAAAGGCAGCACAGCATCTATTGATCTTGTTCCTCATCCCCATTTTCTATGTCACGGCCTGGTAATTGCAGCAGCTGCACGTGAACAGGTGGTGTAATGCCAGGCACATTATTGTCAAAAAAGCATCTCTGACCCAGATACCAAACTATGACTGTCCATCCAGGTGATCTGGTATTTTACATGTCGACTTTTATCTGTTCATGGTGTAATGATTCTCCAAGTGCACAGTTTGGGTTTCTGAGTTTTTATTCAAGTCAACTACAAGAACACTAAAGAACAACTGGACTGCCAACACATTGCTGACAGTTGACTTGTTTTTAAAATCTAGAACAAACAAAATCATTTTTTCTGTCTTGTTTGAGAACTGTTATAACCTGAGTATGTAGATAATCCCATGTGAACCAAAACATTCTGATAGTTTTCCCAGTGGAGCTGTGTCTACCCCCACCCAGCCCCAATATTTTTTTTGTCTAAAGCTGCTTAAAAGCCTGACAAGCTCTGAAATCAGCTCTTGACATGCCAATACTCCTAATTTATTGTTTCAATTTAATGTGTTGCTCAAGTTTATGGATTGCAGGACAGAAAGAATGGCTCTTGCTATTTGTCATGAGGTTTGAGCTTTGCAATTTGAGCCTCCGAACACACACAGAACTACCTCTGTTCATCACAAGGAAATAAAAAGAAGTATGTGAACAGTCACACCAATGGTCACAAGCTTTGTGCAGTGACCAAATCCAACAGGGATGAAATGCAAGGACAGAAACCACATATGTTAAAGGTATAATATATAACCCGATCTTGCCTGGGATGTCAGGGTTTTCTCATCAGCTGCTAATTTTATGCGTCTGTCTTTGCAGGAACTGATCCTACCTCTGCTACTGTTGGGTCTTCTGATTCTCATCAGCACCCTGAATCCTCATGTTTATTATGGAGGCATCAGCACTATGGAGCTGGAGCGCGACGACCACTTTTTCAAGGGCCTTGGCTACACGCCAATCACTAACATCACCAACCACATCATGGAAGAGGTGGCCCAGGAGATGCGTAAGTGCAGGACAGGCATCTTATCCTTTAAATTCACACCTACAATTCAAGACACACCTGTTGATCGGCATAAAATGGGATAGTACTGAGGGAGGATATGGGGCCCCATGTCTTCTTGGTTTATGACACTTATGACACTCCTCCTTGTGTTGTCAGACATGCAGGATCATCCGGATATGTTTGCCAGTGAGGAGGACCTGGAGAACGCCAGCCTGTATGAGCCTTCTAGCTATGTCGGTGTTGTGTTCATGGACAGCTCTGCCACGTCATACAGGCTTCGATTCCCCTACAACCAGCTACCCTTACCCAGCGATTACACAGAATCTATTGGTATGGTTAATGGGATTTTGGTATTACCTTTCCTTACCTTTCTGGAAAGCTTTCAGACCCCTCTTACTTTTCCACATTTAGCTAATTTCATTTGAGTGTATTTAGTTTCCTTTTTGCCACCAGTTTACAGACTGTATGATCTATAATGGTAGAGCAAAATCTTTTGTTTTTATATGTGTATCTATTTTGTTTAAATTGAAAACAACAATATTGTTGCCTGTGTTTGTCATTTATATCTGGAACACAGATGTTGATGCCATTGTGCTTGTTTTACTCTAGCCAACTGTTTTACCAGCTCAGTGAACTGCAGAGCAGCTAATTACTGGTACTCCGGCTTCATCCGCCTCCAGTCTCTGATCGATGCAGCCATCATTCAGGTAAGATGGGCCAGAGATCAGCACATTTTGGTCCACTGTGAACCTTGATGATAAAGAGAGAAATGAAGATGCAGTGCGAGTGCTTTGTTTATGTTCTTTAACCCTCTGAACCCCGACAAGCAGTTTCAGTGTGTGTTTTTTACTTGTCACATTTTCCTTAATTTTGGCCGAATTCTTTCTCCACCTTCAAGTACAGACTTGAAGTAGGGAGAATTAAAGAAAAAAAATGTTCACTAGAACACAGTTATAATGTCATTAATGATATATAAAAAAAGAAAAACACAAGATGTCTTTAATAATTTGTTTTTTACAAAAAAATTAAGTCTTTATATAACAAGTGCCCATAAGCGTTACCTATGCTTTACCTATGAACTATTTTTTACAACCTCTATTGTCGTCTTCTCTTTGCTCTGTGTAAACAGCCTTCAGTTCAGTAGAATAAAAGATTTTGGTGACATATCAATATTTTAAGCGTAGACTTGACCATTTTTCGTGACGTTTTTTCAAACGATTTGTTCAAAGGACCATTGGAAATAATTTCTCTTTTTATATGCCAGAGGATTGTGTGATTCAGGGGGTTAAGGGAAACTTTTAACACACATTTCTGTATCATTCCTCATTGATTTATTAAAATACAACATCTATGAGATTGTCTGTAAAATGACATTAAAGTGTGTCATCCACGGGTTATTCCGAGAAACATGTCGTGCAAGTACGGTATAAAAAAAGATAGTTGATAAATAATTCCCTAATGATGAAGATAATATTACTTTAGTCCTAGTTTGGTCCCTCTGTTGTGAACAGATGCAGACAAAGCGTGCAGTGTGGAGTGAGATGGATCTTAAGGTCGTGATGATGGGTCAGCCAGGCTCCGTGGAGGTGCAGAAATTCCCCCATGCCCTCATCTCCATCTACCTGGTCCTGGCCTTCACACCCTTCGTCACCTTCCTCATTGTCAATGTGGCAGCTGAGAAGGAACATCGCCTCAAAGACACCATGACCATGATGGGGCTGTATGACACCTCTTTCTGGTGAGGAACAACAGCATGTCAGTTGCTGTTGTTTCAAGTTTTTCTTGAAAAAAACAAAACAGTAAGAAGCTGCTTTCTGTGCATTTGGTTGTGTATGTGCTCAGGTTTTTGTTCTGTACAACAGGTTGTCATGGGGCCTCCTTTATGCCGCTCTGGTGACCACCATGTCCATCCTGATGTCCATCATAGCTACATACACTGCTCTGTTCCCTAACAGTGACTTTTTTGTCATCTTCTTCCTCATCTTCCTCTATGGAATATCATCAGTGAGTAGAGCTCCCTTTTCATTAAAACTACTGTGTGCTAAAGAAGCTGTCCCTATGAAAGCTATTGCAACTTTGCCTTGAAATGATTTTAAAATATAGGAAGAGCTAGAGCTTGTCTTTTTAACACAAGATCAGTTGTAACTCTGGTTATCCAGGTGGCATGGGGATATATGTGGTTTTGAAACTGCAAAAATAATAAGGTAGCTTCACAAGGGTGGCTTGTAGTGATTTTCTTAAATTGTTGATGATTCGTCTTAACCTGTCAAAAAATAGCATCCCCCAATGCAGTCTCTATACCACTTTGTTTTTAAAAAGCACAGTATGTAATGTTCCATTTTTTAATCACAGCAATAACAAAAGATGGGGTGTGGTAACATGTTCTCTGTGTTCGAACTATGTCGGAATTGAGAATGTTGCATAATGTTGGCATGGTGTCAGCACAACAGCACTGATAGATAGTTACTTACTGATTGGTTTTCCTCTTCCGTTCTCCCTCTGCCTTCTCCTTTCACAGATCTTTTTCTCCTTCATGCTGACTCCATTATTTAAGAAGCCCAAGTTTGCCAGCACAGTGGGCTCCATGCTGACGGTGGTGTTTGGCTGCCTGTCACTGTTCACCGTGCTAATGAAGGACTTCCCGCAGCCGCTGGTGTGGCTCCTCTGCCTGCTCTCCCCCAGCGCCTTCTCAATCGGGATTGCACAGGTGACAAGCACACGCATTTACACACACCATGTTTCACTGATCTTAAAAAGTAAGCTGTGTGTTTTGGTAGTGTCTGTTTGCTTAAATCAGGGGTGTCAAACTGATCCAGGAAAGGGCCGAGGGGCTGCAGGTTTTTGTTCCAACCAAGAAGAAACACACCTGAATCCAATCAATCAAATCACCTCAGCTGTCTTCAATCAGTTGATTAATTGTATCACCTGTGCTCCTTTTTTTCCAACCAAGCAGGAGCACAGGTGATACAATTAATCAACTGATTGAAGACAGCTGAGGTGATTTGATTGATTGGATTCAGGTGTGCCTCAGTTTGACACCCCTGGCTTAAATGTTAATAATAATCCACAAGGAACAATGCAGTTATTGAAAAATTTTGATTTTTATCTGTACTGGTGTGCACGTGTGCGATTGCGTGTGTGCATGTGTGTCTGTGTGTGTGTTAGGTGGTTTACCTGGAGGCCCAGGGAGACGGTGCTGTGTTTTCTTCCCTGGCCAGCGGCCCTCACCCTCTTTACGTGCCACTGCTCATGCTGGTTGTGGACTGCCTCCTTTACCTTGTGTTGGCTGTCTACTTGGACCAGGTGCTGCCTGGTAAGTACATACACAGTATAGATACTGTACCATATAGCAACAGCCAATCTTCACTGTTCACTTTATATTGTATAATCATATTCTTAACCTTTCATTATTTAATTATTATTATCATGTTTAATACCTTCAATATTTTATTTTCTCAAACACAGGAGAGTTTGGAATGAGGAGGTCCTTGGTGTACTTCCTGAAGCCATCCTATTGGTCTAAACGCAGAAAGCGTTACGTGGAAGTGAGTTCAGTATACGACGCAGAGGTGAAGGGCGCAGCTGGTGGCGATGAGTCCGTCGAGCCCGTTTCTCCTGAGTTCAGAGGGAAAGAAGCCATTCGGTAAACATCTGAGCTTGTATATGGATCTGGTCTGTTGGATGCATTTTCTGTTGAAATAAGTGTTTCATGGAAAGCAGCATCATCATTACACTTACTAAGGTGTTCAAATCAGTTAATACTGCTTTAGTGCAAAATATTTATATCTTAAATATCCATTAAAAGGATGAGCCCTTTGATACGAAGGCATTTGGCTTTGACAGTTTTCAATGGAAATCTGTTTGAGGCCGAGTTAAATATGCAGCCCGGCTCTGTTCATCCAGCCTGTAACTTGAGAGCTGCTCTTCTGCATCCGTGTTTAAACTTTGTGAATTTGTTTTTCCTCATTGCCGTTTCCCTCTCCTGTGGCAGCATCAATAACATCCACAAAGTGTATAAAGAGAAGGACAACGTGGTGGAGGCTCTGAGAGGTGAGTCACATGTATTGTTTCACAGTAATTCTTAGGAGTATGTCATTTAATGTTTTTTTTTGTTTTTTTTTTTACAGGCTTTTGGTTACTTCCAATAGTTTATTTTTGACATTTTTAAATGAGAGCCGTAGAATGAAGTGACTTTAATAAAATATTACCAGCTTTTGTAATATTTTTTTTATTTGTTCATTTAACAGCTTATGGTGAATTCTTTTTTCATTTAAAAAAAAAAAAAGATTTGTGAGAAAGTTTGCATTTCAAACCTCATGGCAGGTTGTTGGGTTCAGAAGGTTAATAATGTCATTTCATAGGTGCAGCTTCATATCTTTTGTTCCATTTGTTTTTTAATGGTAAAAAATGTAATTCAATCACAACCTGCAAAAGGTTTTTAGGCAGAGGATATAGACTGTCCCCTTAAAGATTAGACATCAAAAATCAACCATTGCCCTAGACGAGTGGTATCCACAGTTTCATGATGGACATCATTTATCATTTTCAGTCTATTCTGTTGCACATGCCTACACTGGAGCATCAGTGCTAAAATGACACATTGTTCAGCCCTATTGTGTGTCTATTAATGTGCATTTTCTGAGTGATATTCACGATGCTGTCCTTTCCTTTTCTTTACATCCCCTCCGCAGGTTTGACATTTGACATCTACGAGGGCCAGATCACGGCCCTGTTGGGACACAGTGGCGCCGGAAAGTCCACTCTAATGAACATCCTGTGTGGCATCTGCCCACCAACTAATGGCTCGGCCACCATCTACGGCACCCCTGTAGCAGAGATAGCAGACGGGTCAGAAATGAAGCAGCTGGTTGGAATTTGCCCTCAGTTCAACATTATCTTTGATGTGCTGACTGTAGAGGAACACCTCAGGATATTTGCGGCCATCAAAGGGATCCCACCCTCGGACATCGATGCTGAGGTAACACGATGATCTAAATACTTGTTTGAATGCATCTATTTTATAGTTTCAAGCCCTATTTTATTAAACTTTTTGACCATTTTCAGTTTTATTCAGCATATTCAGAAATACAGCGTGATACTGACTTGTGGGAATGTTTATTCAAGAAAGTAAAAAAAGTGATTTTGCTTCCCTCTCATAGGTTACCAAAGTGCTCAAGGATCTGGACTTGGAGAAGATCATGACTGCTCAGGCCAAGAATCTGAGTGGAGGCCAAAAAAGGAAACTCTCCGTGGGCATAGCCATTCTCGGAGATCCTAAGGTACCTAGACACGTAACTGTACACGTGTATTTACCATTAATAGTAGAATTGAACCAATTCCAATTTTCTTTGCCAATTCTGAAGACCGACCTGCTGATTTTAATTTTATTTCTTTCTGAAAACTACAATGGAAAATTCAATTCAATTCAAATGAATTTTTTTTAGCAAATCACAGATTTGCCTCAAAGGGTTTTACAGGGTTTGACTTTCTCCTTCGACCTCGCAGCAGACAAGTCAAATGTCTCTCACAAAAAATAAGAAACGTCAGGGAGAGCAAGAGAGGAGGTATCCCCCCTACCAGGACGGGCAAGCGTTCAAAAGATCTTGTACAGAACAGATCAACATAGTAGAATGGACAGAGTGTGAGAGGGGAGAGAGAGGGAGGGAGGATAGAGGGGGAGGGCTGAGAAGAACAAGATGAACAATGGCAACAGTAATGGCACTAACCCTACACTCATGCCTGTGACTAATGAACTCAATCAATGATGTGGTGCTGGTAGGTAAAGTAAAATAAGAGCAGTAATAATAGTTATAGGAAAAGGAATAGGACTAATGGGAATCCTAGTAGCAGAAAAAATAAAATGACAGCAGAAAAAAGATTGTAAAGAGAGGAAAAGAGTGTATCATTTCCCCCAACACTCTGGTGCTATAGCTGCACAACTAAGGGCTGGTCCAAGGCAAGCCTCATCCAGAGCTTACTGTAGGCTTTGTCAAAGTAGGAAACTTTTAAGTTTACTCTTTAATAAAGAGAGGGTGTCTGCCTCCCACACTGACACTGGAAGTTGACAGGAGATTAGCTGGATAACTGAAGGCTCTGGCTCCCAGTCTACTTTTAAGGACTTTAGGAACCACATGTTGCAATTTTGGGAGTGTAGTGCTGTAGTAGGGTAATATGGCACTGTGAGTTCTTTAAGATATGATGGCCGTTAAGGGCTTTTTAAGTGTGGAAAAGGATTTTAAATTAATTTCTGGATTTTACAGGGGACCAGTGCAGGGAAGCTAGAACAGGACAAATATGATCTCTGATGTGTTTGGGCCCCAGCACAATTACTTCAGTTTTATCTGAGTTTAATATAAGGAGATTGTGGACCATCCCGCTTTAATGTCTTTAAGATGCAAGAAGTTTAGCTAGCTGATCAAAAGGTTATGTTGACCATAATGCGATACATTTATGTAATGTTGCCCGTCACAGAATCACCTAAGAGTGGTTGTTCTGTCACCAGTCTTGGCTGATCTGATGTCAATTGGTGCATCTTTAATTAACAGTTTAACTTGTTTTGTATTTGTCCTTGTCTCCAATGAAAACGCCCACAGTTATCAGTACCTCTGCCACCACTCCAAGCAGTATCAGCTGTATTCCACACTGAGCCTTTCACCTCGTGTTTGTTCCTCTCAGATCCTGCTCTTGGATGAGCCCACAGCAGGCATGGACCCCTGCTCGAGACACCAGGTCTGGTCGCTGCTGAAGAGCCGAAGAGCCGGAAGAGTCACCGTCCTCAGCACGCACTACATGGACGAAGCTGATATTCTTGCCGGTATGAACTGTGAATCTGTTAAACAACACCGATCAAATGGCACCAAAACCATCAAGTAGATGTCATCCCAACTTGGAAATTAAAATATTTATAGTTAGCTTTGCCATTTTCCCAAAATGATTACATTTTAATTGAATAATTTTCTGCATTGCACCTGTTTCAATATCAGAATGTACTAACACAGTGGTTGTGTGTTATGAATACGTCTATAGATGCATTTCCATCCAACTGTTTTTATGTGCATTTTCAATTTGCACATAAAAAAGACAATGTGTCAATAAAAGCAAACTGCATGATTTGTTACATGTGAAACAGCTTCAGTAAATGCATTATGACGTAAAGCCAGAATGTGCCTTGAACAGTGTAGAAGAGACAAAAAATAGTATTGTATTAAAACACATCACTGTCTACAGATCTGATATAATCTCACATTAATGCATGAAACAAACACCAATGTCATTTTTTTTTTAGGTTCAAATGGTGCTCTTGTAATGATGTCATCTTGTTGCGCCCTAATCTTCTGCAATGGTATAATTGAATAAGTGACACCTAGAACTTATTTCCATAAACCAACTACTTAAAAAAAAATTCTGTTTTAATTTGCAATACATTAAATGAAAATCTAGCTTGAGTGATTCAAGGATTCATTAAAGATTAAAGTAAAAGCAATTTCTATTTAGTTAAGGTTAGGGCTTATAATCAAACTTCTTTTTTTGCTCATTATTTTCATCTCAGCATCTGATGCAGAGCACTCATAGTTGTACTCTGAAAATGAATCATTACATTGATTCTTGCCAACTAAAGTTTCACAGTATCACAGAATTTGTTGTGGCTAAACAGAGATGTTTATTTTTCTTCCAGATCGCAAAGCTGTGATCTCTCAAGGACAGCTGAAATGTGTCGGCTCTTCTCTGTATCTCAAGGTCAAGTGTGGTGTTGGATATCATCTCAGGCAAGTATATTTTTTATTGTTTCAACTTTCAAATACTGGAAACTCGACCAAGCCACAAATCATCATTGGATATTTTTCAACGCCTACATCCTAACAACCAGCTCCACCAAATGAAGTTCTTTACTTAACTTTTTTTTCTTTCCTCCCACACAGAATGTCTATCAATGAGAGATGTGAAGCTGAAAGGGTCACATCACTGGTCAAGCAGCATGTTCCTAAGGCGAAGTTATCTCGACAACACGAGGCAGAGTTGACGTTCACTCTGCCTTTTGAGAGCATGGACACATTTCCAGGTCAGATCGCACTATGTAGATAAGTCATTTCTTTTATTTATTTATGTATTTTTATGTATTTTAATTTTTTTTACTGTTAAGATTACTGCAACTGGTTTGTAACTCAGCTTTGACTGTAACAGCAGTGAACCAGAGGCAAGTGCTGATTAATTTGTTTTTCATAGGTTTATTCTCAGAGCTCGATTCTCAACCCAATATGGGGATTGTCAACTACGGGGTCTCCATGACAACACTGGAGGATGTTTTCCTTCGTTTGGAGGCAGAGGCTGAAGTGGACCAAGCTGGTGAGTGTGTCACCGAAACAGCTTTACATAAAAAAAAGACGTTTGTGATCTAATAAAATGAATAAGTATTTATCCTTCTGTTTCCTTTTCCTCAGACTACAGCGTGTTTAATCGGGAGCAGGTGGAGGATGAAAGTGACAACGTCTCTCTGGATGACACGGACCAACGGCTGCTGACGTTCTCAGACAGCAAGT
>CAFUXE010000401.1:818777-830902 GCA_903364295.1 Serranus cabrilla
CAGAGTTTGTCTCTAGAGAGGGTTTTCACATTCCTCTAGGGGGAGATGTCTCTGCACTTCTGCTAAATCTGAGTTATATTTCAATGAAATATACACTGAATAAATAATTAAAACTGTGTTCAAACTTAAATGATATATTTAGCTGTACAGATGAAGACTTTTATTTGTACTTAGTGGATCCAGCATTTTAAGAGCAACCATTATCATTTTTCCTCTCAATCCTCCTTGTGCACAGAACCCTCAGCAATATTTTATATATACTGACAATACCGACTTCCTATGGATAACATACAGGCAGAGAAAACACAATGTAACATCGGAGCAGATATTATTGTATGTTTAGCAACCCACTAACACTGTCAGCCACTGCCGGGTACAAGCTAATGAGCTAGAAGATGCAAAATACACTTATACCGTTCCAATAAATCTGCCGATTTTGGTGCAAAATAGACTTCTCATCTGAGTCTGGAGGCTTAAACATTTATATATTCATTCGTTCATTTATTATCCCTAACAGCTCACGGAGGCTGGAGCCAATCCCTGCTGACATTGGGTGAGAGGTGTGGTTCACCAGACTTTCACAGGGCTGACACATAGACACAGACAACCATTCATGCTCTCATTAATTAAACCTAAGCTGCATGTGTTTGGACTGAGGGAGGAAGCCAGTTCAAGAGTCCAACCTGCGACTCTCTTGTGAGAAAACACAAGTGAAAGTGCTAAATCTTTCTGATCCAAAGCCTGAGCCAGTCTGATGGAGAAAAATAGATTAGATACCGATTGTAGCTGTGCAGTCTGCAGATTGCTAGCTACAGCCAGCTTGAACTGCACTGTTACCGGGTCAACCTGTCGTCTGCAGCAGTGATGGAACCAGAATTACTCAACCAGGGAAGAAGAGTAGATGTGATTCCAGACCCCTTCTCAACCACATTAAACACAATATTAACCATGGCATGTTTTTAAATACTTTAAAGCAGCGGTTCTCAACTGGTCTGGCTTTGGGACCCACCATCACCCCGTCATGACAAGACGAGACCCAAAACGAGGAAAATGTTCAACTTCTAAAATGTTGAACAAAAAGACATAAAATTACCACAAAATCACCAAAGAAGACACGTTTTCCAAAAAAGAAAAAATGATCAGAAAAAGATGTTAAATGACAGAAAAAGGCACAAAAACCCTTAAAAAAAGACACAAAATTACCAAAAAAGACATGAAAACAAATATAGACGGCATAAAAAAATCCCCTTCAAAATAAAACCACAGAATTTTTTTGCCCAGGTAAAGGTCCACGACCCACTGAAAACGGGTCCGCGACCCACTTTTGGGTCCCGACCCACCAGTTGAGAATCACTGCTTTAAAGTGTGTCTGCAGGGGACTTTAAAATAATTTAAAAAAAATCCAATTCCAAAGAACACCTCGGAAACCTTTTAGAAAAAAGAATGACTGGATGTGATTTCAGTTGGACTTTAAAATCTGTGCAAATAAAACCAAACATGTCTGCAGGACCGAGTGATAAAATGTTTTTCCCAGTAATTTTTGTGAGCTGACCCTTTAATGAACACATAACCGCTGCTCTATAATTTTTTGGCTTTATCTCCTCACAGTACGGGCCTTGTCCGCCTCAGAGCTTTGCTTTCATTCAAGTTATTTGACCCACCTAGGAACTTTTTTCTAAAGTGTGGAAACATTTGCATAAGCATCTGTTTCGCAGAATATTCCCTCAGCCTGACCCCCTTTCAGGCAGCTTAACTAATCTAATTCTCTGCTCCCCTTGTGGATTAGTTCAGTGTCATTGGAGAAAGGGCTAATCATATCGTCTGTGGGCTTACCTATGAAGTCCAGACAACAGTTATTAATCTCTTCATGGTAATAACTTGACAGAACCTGAATCTTTACCCAACGAGTATTATCATCGCCTGTAATTATTTTACTGTGCATATCACGCCCGGATTCGCTTGTATGGATCTATGTTAAACTGCAGCTGGAAACATGGCCTACATGTGTAAGGCTTAAGCTTGTGTATCTTTTGAAGATCCATTTAACTAATCTGTAAATCAGTTAATCTCACAGACAGGAGAAACAATGATGACTAATACAGTCACCCTGCAGACGTCATTTCATCAGTGCAGCGTCAAACTGTTTGAGATTGTACCTCTCTTTCTCTGTACATTCTTTTTACAATAAAAGTGTTTTTTTTATTGTCATACTCTATTGCCACAGTACTGGCCACAACAGATTATTCACAACTGAACACAAGGTGGCGGCATATGTTTTTTTTGTGTTATTTCCTGTCATAGCGTAGTGATATCCATGTCCACAGACAGACATGGTTTCCCAGTCCTTACATGGTTACAATGAACTGGAACACTGACTGTGAACCTCATCTTCCAAAGACCTCTGCAATGCTCCTTTTTTTAAAAATGTTCATACCTTTATTTAGTTTTTGTATGAAAATAGAACAGGCGAGGACTGGGATATTAGAGCACAATCAGTAAAAAAGAAAAATAAGAGACATGGCGCAGGTAATTTGCATTTTATGATGCATATAAATCAGCCTTACTCATTTCTGGGTTGATTACAGTTGTTGCACATATTTCCTACCCCTCAAGAATTAATAAAACTTGGCAATAGTCCCTTCCAATATCACATTAAGGCATTTGAACCTGCTGGCTGCCACAAGTCAGGTGTTCATTCATAAATTGGCTTTAAGGGATTCAGGGCTTAGAACATGGTGATAAGAGTCCATGTTGATCATGCATGCTCTGTTAGGAACACAAGAATACATGCTGTGGTTTGATTTCAATTTGAAGATTTCTGCAAGAAATACATTTTATTTTTTTTATTTTTTTTTTTTACAATTTTTACAATTCTGTTCTGGATACTGCTCATAAACTGTATGGTTTCTGCTCCAAACTGCATGGGGTTAGCATAAAGGGGGCATGTCTGTAAAGAAGAGGTCAAGGGACCTCATTTTTTTCCCTTGCGAAATTTAGCTTTTAACTTTGGAGCATTATTTAGCCCAGAGGTTCTCAACTGGTCTGGCTTTGGGACCCACCGTCATCCCGTCATGACAAGACGAGACCCAAAACGAGGAAAATGTTCAACTTCTAAAATGTTGAACAAAAAGACACAACATTACCAAAAAATGACACAAAATTACCCCAAAAAAAGACACAAAATGATCAGAAAAAGATGTTAAATGACAGAAAAAGGCACAAAAAAACAAAAAAAAGACACAAAATTACCAAAAAAGACATGAAAACAAACAGAGTGAATAGACGGCATTAAAAAAATCCCCTTCAAAATAAAACCATAGGATTTTTTTGCCAAGGTAAAGGTCCACGACCCACTGAAAACGGGTCCGTGACCCACTTTTGGGTCCCGACCCACCAGTTGAGAATCACTGATTTAGCCCCTTCCCTGAGAAGATATCAGGACATGGTTGGTACCAATGGATTCCTTTTTTACATGGGGCTTTAAAAATATTTTTTAAAGTATGTGTCATTTGTACTCACACCATTAGGAATATTCCAAAGTTACAAAAATATGAAATAGAAATAATCTTAAAAATGGCCCGTTCCATTCCAAAACATAATTGGGATCTCTGGTTGGGGTTAACAAAGAAGCAGGTCCAACTTTTTTCCCCAACAAAAATCTCACAAAAACAAACAGTGGAAGGAGACTGCTTTCCACAAATCACTGCAGCCAGTTCAACATCTGGTAAAAAAGAGCGGAGGCTGCTCGAGCAGCACACCAGTGGTTTTGAATCAATGATTGTCCACATGCTGTTAGACTTCTGTAAAAGCTATTTTCCCCCAGATGAAGATAGTGGAAGATTAGATTTCGAGTAGATAATCTATTAAAACACGTCTGATTTGAGTGTTGATGCCTCAGATGAAAGCTACTGGAACAGAGTGGCCTTGAATTAAAGCCCATTCACCTGTTTCTACTGTAAAAAAAAAAGCCTCAGCTAGACCTTTTCAAAATAAAACAGAAGGTGTTAAATGTCCCTGTCTATAAACTTTAAGTATTTTCACTACACAAAGCCTGTATATCGACATCACGTTGTTCAGAGCTTTTTTTCGCGCCTGAAATAGCCTGAATTTGTGTCTTTGTCGAGTTAACCTAACTCCACTTCACACTGGTGTACTCCCGCTTGAATGGACCGGCTCTTTTCAGCAGCTGACTGTGCACTACAAGCCTATAAGGGCTGTGTGGGAGTGGGCGACGCACAGACAGGAACCTGAATGTCAGAGCACCGCGCTGATGAATCACAGACGTGGATCTGAGGCGTAGATAAACAGCCTGAGATGATGATGGTGAGTAGGATGGTCATGAAGGGGAGATCAAATGCTGGTGAATGGATGCTTTGTGCATGGATGTGAGGGAGTGAGTGTGTGTGTGTGTGTGTGTGTCCTGCCCACACTTGCCTACCTGACTACACCTCCACGGTGTACTGAATATATGCACTAATGCATAACTGTTGGACAGGCAGGTCCAGCTCACATCTCAAATCATTAGATACCAGTTGATGTTGTAGCACTAATCTTGTGAAGTCCTTGTCACATGTTAGCTGTACATAAATGTTGGCTTTCAAGGCTTTCAGGGGTTAAACATGATGGAAGAACATGATGGCCTATTCTCTATTAGGAACACCATAGAAAAATCTATGGTCTTATTTGGTTTAAAAAATGTTTGACACATCAGGAAGTGCATTTTTTTGCCATTTGGATGGCAATAATTTCAGCTCTGGAAATTGCTCGTAAACCCCGTTATTGTCAATATATACATAGGAAAGCAATCGTGAATCTTCTCTAGTTTGCAGTTGTAAAGTTTCATGAGGTTGTGATTGCCCTTTATAAATGTGAGGTCAAGTTTCACTCCAATTAAATGCTACTATGGGGGACTAACATAATCACACATGAATAAAATTGGGCTCATTGAATCCACAAGAGTCTCAGTTTTTCAGTCATGTCCAATTAATGCAACTCAAAGATATAGAAATAATAAATGATAAGACATGTGCACGCACTATATGCACATTATTTACATATAATACTTAAAATACTTACAGCTGCTATTGGACATTTGTTCTTAATATTGCACATAGGGAGTTTTTTTTTTTGTTTTTTTTTTTTGTATATTGCACATTACAAAAAATTGATTGTGGCATGTAAAAAGATTGTTGTATGTCATATGTTGTACCATAAATTACTATATATATATATGTGAGAATACAGCCCTAACCCTATGCAGTACAAGAATTATTTTAAAGAAGAAAGTGTGCTATTAAGAATGACGACAACAAGTATAAAAATATAAAAGGTATAATAATAATAATACAAAAATAATATAAAAGTCTCAAGTCTACGGCTTTGCTTAATCCTTGAACTAACCATGATTAACAATCATTATTGTAATTAATTTGTGTGCTGTTAGACTTCAATATGGACTGGCAGTCAGCAAACATAATGAAAAGCTACACTCAATTATAGAAACTAATTGCAAGGACTGAATACCCGCAGAGGAATAAATCAATAGGCTCGCTGACAGTGGGAATGTTGCTGTTTGCTCTGGTAAAGATCAAACATGCCTGATTGATTTTCACTAACTGTCTGCAGTTTGTTCTCCTCGGGGTCCGCTTTAATCAGCTGTGACAATCAAAACAAAATAAGTCTATTCTTCTAGTGAGCCGAGGTTCCTTTTTATCATCCCGACTGGCAGCAGCAACCCCTAAAAATACCCCATCTTTTTCATCTCACTGAAAAATTTTCTTGAAGAATAGAAAAGGCATGACTGTCCTTTCACACTGGTCTTCCAATATCTTCTGCTTTTGTCTCTGCTTTTTCATAAAGTCCTATTCAAAGGCCTTCAGATCGTGATGTGTGGGATTCCCCAACCCACCATACAAGGCTTTGAAATCCAAGAAAATGTGGCTCTGTCCCACTCATACCAACCAGAGTCCTCTCAGCCAAGAGGAGTGGAGCCACACAGATACAGAGCAGCGTAAACAAATAGAAGAACTCCAGTTAATTTATGTTTTATTTCCAGATAACCCTAGTTTGCAGCCTATAAGCAATTCTAAAGTACCACAGACACGCTCCTGAAAATATTCCAGTGATTTGGTGTTTTGTTATATGTATGTATATGTAAATATGTCCCAGGTCTTCTGAATGGTTGTAGCAGGGGCGGCGCGTGGGCAGCGTGTGACACAGCGGAGGAGGCGTGGCCTTTTTTAAATGCTATGCTGCATTCAGGGACTCACTGTACACCACTGTTACACTTTATACTGCTTTTGATTGGGTCAGAGTTAATTGCTAATAAGAATAAGAATAAGAATACGAATAAGAATACTAATGAAAGAAGAGTGGCAAAGGAGGAAACATAACTGATTTCTTTTATAAAAAATAGTCAAGAAAAAGAACCAGTGATAATTTCTAATGAACGGCTGAATGAAAAAGGTCCTTTGGCATATTTTCACCATGTATTTAGTTTTTTTTTTTTCCATAAATCTGATTGTAACTGATTAAACTGAAGAGTTGGTACATGTGAGCCTCTGAAGTTGAGATTTCTGGCTCAGAACTTGAGCAAAAAAATGTGTTTGTTGAACACAACCTTTAAAAATATGCATTTAGGAAGATGTTTCAGGTATCTGGGGTTTAAAAAAATTAACTAACAGATATCCCCATTAAACTTCCCCAGTTGATTACTTACATGAAGACAGTCTTTTTGTTTGTTGTGTACAAAATAATTCACAAAGTACTGCATTGATTTGGATGACATTTTCGGACAACGTGTGTATTGGGACAAGGAACAGGTGATTTGATTTTGGTGGTAATCTGGAATTCCATCTGGAATTTATATTGCAAATTTATATCATTGCGCCAATGACCATATTGCCTTCACAAACTGCGGCCATCTAGTGGATGAAATATTTCAATGCCAGTGTACTCCCAAAATACATGCTTTCAATATAATCCTTCAAGTGTGCAATTTGGTATTGCATAACTGATCCTATTGCCTTGGCGGAGGTCTGCGCTCTCGGAGTGCTTTTCCAGTGTATTTACTCTTTTTTACATTTAATTTAGTTTATTCATTATCTTATTTATTTATTTGTTCGATTGTTTGATATTTAGATATATGTTTTATCTTAAATGTTGTTATCTTGTTGTATAAAATAATTAAAATGTCTAACACGACTTGTCTGACAGGCACAGTTCAAGGTTGTGCGCGTTATTTCCGACAGCCCTTGAAGGCAGCACCGCCCCACTTGAAGTGAGTCCGCCTCTGCGCTCCAACCGAGAGGCACCGACTGACTGGCTGCGTGGGGAGTCGGTGTGGGCGCAGTGGAGGACTTTCCTATAAAGGCAGGGATCCCACGTATAGACGAGCTTGTCTCTCGGTGCCCGGCAGACACGAGCCGCAATCTCAGCGAACAGCTGCGTTATTTTTCTCTCGTCACAGTTCGGAAAATCACCTGAACCCCTCAACGGGAATTTTTAGTCTATGGTTCTGGCTGAAGCTTCAACAAGGATGTCCCGGACCGACGAGGTGCACCGTATCACGGAGAATGTCTACAAGGTAAGACGGACTGTTTGGTAGTGTATTACCCGCCGCGGAGCGGAGGACACCTGCTGCACCGGTGGACGCTTGGTTAGAGGACGCTGTTAGAGGACAGACAGCGGATAACTTTGTCTCAGTTGACTTCACCGCTGTCTCAGCTTGTGTCTCGTCAGAACAGCCTTTTTCTGTTGTGATGTAAAATCATATCATGGTCAAGAAATGGTCTCGGATGACCCGGAGAAATCAGGAGAGCATTTATGTAGGTTTTTTTTTTCTCCTTTAAAATGTTGGATCATTTGCAGACTTTGTGGTGGTGAATGCATCGCATAGAGACATAGTGGCATAGGCATAGTGTTTCCCTAAAGTTTAACTCGATTATTTAGTCTGTTAGATGCAATAAATGGTAACAAAGCCTGTCACAACTCAACAGAGCCAAAGGCTTAAAATCTCAGTTTGACAAATCATCAACAAAGGACAAGTAGCATTAAACAACTGAACTGAACTGTAATTGATAGATTGGCATTGTAAAGATTAATTGATCATTTTTGCACTATGGTGAATCCACTCTGGAAGCTTCTGTCTTTGCCTATTTTGGTATTTTTTGCAATAATGGTGCTCACTTTGCTACAACCCCCAATCTGACAGTTTGCCCCTGGGGCAGTTGGGTAAAGGTTGCTTGACACATTGCAGATGAGATGCTGTCATCACTGTTGGGAAATTCTACTGAAATCACCTGGACTAGACATTAACCTGTGTGAGCAAGAGCAGATCATTCAATTGGAGAGGTTGAAGAATCCAAAAGGTGTCTAAATTAAACCCAAGTGTCTTTATTTTGGTCATAAATGTGTGAAAATAGTCTTCATTGTCTGTGTTGTTGATTATTGACTCAAGTAGTTACATTAGCGAGCTGTAACTCTGCAGTTGACCCTGACTCCTACAGAAGTTCTGCTGACCCAGCATTGTAATAACCGTCTGAAAGGTTTAGATGGATGACTCAAAGGAAAGCAGAAACTAAAGCTCAACATCAGAGCTACTCTCAGGGAAATCTGGGCATCACCTGAGCGGACCAATCCTGCACTTGTTGCAACTTGAGAGCCTAAAAGGTGACAAGCACTCAGGTCAAATTGTTGTCCCCCAACAAAGCTCCTCTTCAGCAGACACAGGGAGGGGGAGATGGTGGCTTTGGTGGAGAGGTGTTACTCTTCAGTTCCACTGCACTCAGGGCATCTGTCCAGGTGAGGTAGATTTCAGCAGCGGAAGCACAAAAAGGGTTTTCCTTTATGTAAAGAATCTTGTCACCCGCCTCCAGAAAAAAACAGTTGGAGAGAGTGTTTAAAAGCTTCTCCATACAGGAGAGGTGTTTGCAGGTGGAGGAGAAGAAGGGCTTGTCTGTGGAGGGTCAGGTCAACAGGTCAACGACGGTTTGTGTTCCTTGGTGTGGCAGCGGCCGGGTGGTGTAACTTGACATGACTTGAGGCTACAGAGGGGATGAGCGGAGTCATTTCTTTAAGCCACATGAAATCACACAAACAAACACGCTCTTTCCATGAAAAGGCTCTAATGAGGGATCAATGGTGCACAAGGAGAAGGTGCCTTGTGTTGTGACCTGTGGGAGGTTTTCTTTCGATCGTTAATAGCCAAAGCTGGAGAGGAACCTCAGAAAGAGGAGGTGGAGGAAGATGATGAGGGAGGAGAGGAGAGGAGAGGAGGGTCGACCGAATCTGCATTAATGTGAATAGGTGCTAGGGCTGTGGTGTTTAAACAGGCTGTTTCTGCATGAAATGAATTGTGGAAGTAATGAGTTAATTGGCAATAGATAGATAGAATAAATAGCTGAGTCATTGATTAAGTCATCGAGATAAAATGACAAACATTATGTTTCCAGCTTCTCTAATGTGAAGATGTGCTGCTTTCTCTGCTATGTATCTTTCTGACTGAAATATTTGTGGGTTATGGACTGCCGTTAAGACCAAACAAGCCATTTAGAGATGATATCTGGGGCACTTGTAATGTGTGATGGACATTTTTCACAATTTGACATTTTATAGACTAACCATTAAATTGGAAAACTAAAAGACAGATTAATCAATAATAAAAAAAAAGACAATTAGCTGCAGAGTTTTGGCAGGAGAACAGTCAGAGCGGAGTATGAAAATGCCATCATGCAGAAATGCAGCAGTGGGGTTTCTTCCTGTCATCAGCAGGCTGCATCATTATGGAATCAGCAGGAGAAGCAGAGCGCTGCTGCCAGCTTGACCCACCGCTGGGTGCTGATTGTTGGAGACTGGTGTGGCAATCGGTGCTGTAGTGGCGGGGGCCCTGGGGCGTTTCTGAGCCGCTCCGATGAGGGAGCCGAACTTTGTGTGTGGGGCTATGTTTAGAGAAATGAACAGGTCTTTATTAATTCATTAAAGGCGAGGAAGATGAAGAGGCCCAGAGGTGCCAGCTCCCATTAGATAACACTCAGGTCTGCTGCTCCGCTGAGGAGTGAACGCAGAGATTATGCAGCATTGAGATGGGGATCAGGGACGTCAGTTTCATAACATAAATATCCCACTGACTACATTTACATGCACAAAATATTCCAGTTTCTGCCTTTATTCTGAAAACTACAGAATTCCTACCAAGCTGTTTACATGGCTAGTGAAATGAATACTAATATTCCTGTTTAAATGCCACTTTGTTTACGAATATTAACATGAAATGTTTTATCCAACAAGATCCCCAACGTAAATGACAGAATAGGTTTGTCAATACCACCCATAACGACCCATATGGGCGTTTCAGGGTCTGCAGCACAGACGGGGTGGATCATACTAAAAGCAGTGCACACGCCATTGTACATAAACTTAGCTCACTTTTGTGAGAAAAAAAAATGGCTGCAGTTTCTTTGAATTTAGTTTACAAAACTGCTTCAAGGTTTAGGAAAAAAACTTCCTGGTTATGCTTTATCAGGGACAGATTATGTAGGGACGAGGACGACTTGACCACTGGACCACTGGAAGTGACATAGTTACATAAAAACGCGATGCACAGAAGTTTCCTGTGCCAGTTTGCGCAATAAAATACAGTAAAATAAGAATAACACAACACCAGCTAATTAGATAAAAAAGGCTGCAGTTTCTGTGAATTAAGGCTACAAAACCACTGACCTAGGATAAGGGAAAAAACAATCCTGGTTAGGCGTTATAAAAGACAGTTTAAAAAGAAAATAAATGTCCGTAAATGCCAGCCGGAAGTGAAGTAGTTTCGAGGGTGATGTGAGCCATGAAGTTATGTAAAAAAACGTGAAAGTCCTCAATTTGTTAAACCCATCCACCTCTTTAAACTCCGTCAAACACTAGTTCTACTACGTCAGCAAGGTGGTGGACACGTAAATATGAACCATATTTTGCTGCCTGTACATTTTAAGCGGAGACCAGTCTGATATATGGATCTGAATCAGAATACACATATTTCTGTTCAATTGTGCTGATTGGCTGATATCGGACGTATATTTTGGATGCCTGAATCCTGTCAGGAAATATCAGCTTTTTTTACATGAAGAAATGTTGCAAAAACTGCATGTGAGTCAGCTTCATCTGTGCTATGATTAAAGGAGTTTGTGTTCGCCAAAAGAGTAAACATGAAGGTTTGTCAGCAGAGATTTGACATTTGAGTAATTTTGCTAAATAACAGAGCAAGGCAAAGGGTGCAGTTTAATTACTGCCAGGTGGTTCTAACTGTACGAACTGAGCGTGATGACCCTTCCCTCAATAAACTGTTTGTTTTCATTGTTTGTGAGACTATTCGCTGCCAGAATACAATAACTCAAACTCAACAACAGAGCACCATAGCCGTAACCCCACTGCTCTGCTGCTGAAATGTGAGATGGTGAATGTAATTTTTGGATGACTCACACTGGCGGATGCGTGTGTGTATGTGTGTGTGGGTAGTGTCTCACGACTGTTTGTGTGTGTTTCGCTATTTGTCAGTACCCATACTGTATTGTTGAGTGGCTGGCATTGTATCTTGCTTCGTAATAATACGTAACATCAGAACATGCCGATAACAAAAGGGGATTAATGTTTGGGTGTGAACTGAAGTAAAACTGGATTTTGGTGTGTTGAAGTTTCGGATGCCGCTTGTTGATGTGCTCGTTACCTGCAGACAATTTGGTTAAACTGTGTTTCCTCAGGTTGTTGTGATTGTTGAACAAGCACCATCTGTATGTTTGTTCAGGAGCGTATTCAGCCGAGCATTGTAATCCCAACAGTGCTGCAGGCTCCGTTTGCTGAGCGAAGCTCCAGTGTCAGGGTGAGGCTGCTTCAGATTGTGTTTGGTGTGTTTGATGATGCTGTAGGAGTGGATTATCAGACAGACATTAGTCAGTCAATTGATTGATTGTATGTGCTTTATTTGCACTAAATCCTTTATCTCATCAAATTGTCCAGCAACTCATGGATGATCTCTAGTTATCCAAAGAGATCAATAATTCCGGAAGTCTATAGATTGGCAGAAAATGGTGAAAAATGTCAATCAGTGTTTCCTAAAGCCAAAAGTTAGTTCCTGAAATGTC
>CAFUXE010000401.1:832130-854621 GCA_903364295.1 Serranus cabrilla
GACAAAGTGCAGAAGTGGATGGAATGAGGAGGAGAGAGGTGTCTTTTTCATCATCAGTATTTTTCTTCCCCCCCTTGGTGTCATTTGCTGGCTCAATAACGACCAGGCAGAGTGAGATTTCCTTCTTTGTTTGAGGTAATTTGAGGTGAAACGAAGCCTCTAGCCTCCGTGCTCATGTGGACGGAAGCATAGTGAATCCAAATACTCTGCTAGGGCAGGATTTCTCCAGTGTAATTGTTTCAAACCAATGATTCCTCCTCTCTGATTAGTCACACTGCCTTCACCTCCATTGTCTCTGTTGGGAGCTACATCACTTGCTTTGTGCTCCTGTCCCTGCAGAACGTTGTGCCTTTTGAGCTCCGGGCTTTGTTCTGGCTTTGTGACTTGTTACTGATCTTTGGGCAGCATCAGTGTTTGCGAGCGACATCATGATGCTGTCTGACAGGGTTGTGGGGTGTATGATCGTGTTATGTAAGATGGGAACAGTGCCGATGGGGATCAAGAGGTAAAGTGTAAAGCATTACTCTGTTGATCTTATTGAGAATCATCACAGCTTTATGTTCAGGCATTGGTAAAGGTATTGACCACAATAACTGAGTAGAAAGTTATTGATGCCTGCATTCCATTCTTTTTGTACCCAGGACTAAAAAAAGCCTTATTGTATGGTTTTTTGCTTGCAGCCAGTCATTGCAAGCATTTTTTTGTCATTGGCGGAGTTGGCTGTTCAGTGTGTACTGATTTGTGTCACGATTGTTTGGATTAGGAGGAGTGGTCGTGGCATTTTACGAGTGCTTCCATTCTCAAGATGGGTATCAAATGAAGCAATCTATTGGTATGTGATTCACTTATATGTTACTGGTTCTGGTTCTTAAATATTCCCCTCCCCTACTTTACTTTCTCCTGCATGGTTAAGTCTCTTGGCCATCATGAACCTGATAGAAAACTGTAGGCAGCTGGGATCTACAGACCAGCTCAGATAAGCCAACTGTTACCGTACATTTCCCAGGAAGCCTTACAGTAATTCTCAGAGAACATACTGTACTAAATATTTATATAAATAACTGATGAATCAACGCAAAAATGAATACTGGGAACTTGTGTTGTAGGTGCATGAAATTCAGTTTTATTGATTGTTTGATCTCTATCTATTAAGATTGTTGAGAGTATCAACAGTTCAACTGGTCAACTGGTCTTCAATTTGCAGCTGTTAGGGCTTTCTCTTAGGTAGCGAACCAGCTATGGGATTACACAAGCAAGTCCAGAGCTATTGTCATTTTATGTTAATGTTGAAGTTTTTTTTTCATTGTGCCGTAGTATCAAAGAAGCTATCATGTTTATATACAATTTTTTTAATGAAAGTTTTATATTATGGTACAGAATGGACCTAAAATCTACATCCAGAAGGCTTCAGCTGAGAGCAGATGCGTAGAAGTGTATGGTGCTATCCTTTATTATTTAGCTTCCACCAACTGCTCTGTTACAGCACAGTTCTCATAGCTGTCATACAACATAACTGTTGGCATCTGCTGTGTGTATGCAGTACGTCAGCAGCCTTTAGTACATCTGTAAGTTATCTAACTGCAGCTGGAGGGAGACCGGGGAGGAGAGGTGGAGGCTGTCGGGGAGCAGGAGGGTTGGCAGAGGATGAAAGGAAAGTTACTGGGACGCATCTCCAAAGAGAGACTGAGGATGGAACAGAATAAATGGAAGTGCAGTGAGGAGATGGAGAATGTGGATCCACTGTTGTTTTCTGACTCTAATTAGACTGAAATTAAAGGGTGGGGGTGGGGGGTGTGGGGATGAAATGAAGCTGGAATTTCATGCTGCAGCATGTGTGTGTGATTGGAGATGCAGCTCCGGAGTGACATTTAATCTGCAATCTGAGGTTTGAAGGGGGAAAGGAGGGATGACAAGGTGTGCTCAGGGGATTTAGAAATGAAATGCACAATGACACTCACACAATCATGCATGCTCTTCAGCACATCCTGGCATCACATGTGCAGATGCACCTTTGTTTTGTGTCACATGACCTGGCCATTGACATGTATGAACGAACTGTTGTGGACATATGTGTTTGCGTGTGAGCTCACGCTAATTTACGCGTGTAAATGGATTGTGTAGTTAAAATCGTATGCGTCACTTGGAAGCGATGACGATGGCGATCAGCTTTGTTCACACGGTGGTGGAGGAGACTCTTTCCTCCCATCACCTCCTCGTTCTCGCCTCCCCCGCCACACCGTCAGCTTTCCTGTGGCATGAGCCGAACGTGAGGTGAATAAAGATGGGTTGCCCTGTCACGGAGGGAATTCCAGCACTTCCATATATGGCGGCGGAAGTGCCCCCCTCCCCTTCTCTCTTCCCTTCCCGTCTCCTTCTAAAGCTGCATCTGTGGAAAAAGGGGCGCTGACTCTGCCTCTGCTCGCCTGCACGCAGATAAGGGCTCATCTGAAAGGGAAATTGGCTGAGTTCACACACATTCATACACACACAACAGATAAGCATTGAATTTCCATCTCCTGAGGGTGCTGAAGCAGTGCAGCTTTAGCGCGGTGATTGTCACACTGACTGAGGAGAAGCAAATAATTACTGGGAAACAGAATAATGAAGGACAGCGGCAAAACACGAACGGACATAATGTATATACATCAGCTTATCAGCCCCACATACAGTTTGTAATGCAGCGGGGATCTCTAATGTTTGTTAAATTAGCAATAATTCTGTCTGTAATTTATCTATTCATGTTTGTGTCAGGTGTTCAGTGTATGGCAGAGCACTTGCCATGGCCACTGAGTGTATGACGGATTAGAAATCGGTTGCAGCAGAATTCAGTCAGGTGCAGGCAAAATGCACAAGTAATTTGAAATGGGTTTGCTGCTGGCCAAAATGTCCTAAGATTGATAAACTACATGATGTGGGAACGTTTTTCCCATGCTTTGGGTTGGCTGCTATATTTCCAATTAAGGGAAAGCCATTATTGTGCCTCCTACTCTGTGGACTTTAAATTTCCACATGACATACACAGTAGATCTGTAAAGAAATGTTGTCCCCAATTTAGTCTTGAACAATCTGAATATACATAAAGAGATCCATGTAGCATATTTCAAAAGTTTTTGCAAGTTTGAGAAGATTGAATAAGTATTTCTTGTTTGCTTTATCAGACTCACACATCTATACAGAGACTCATTAAATGTGTAGACTATGACCATAGGTTGTTTGTACTGCAGCTTAAAATGACCCACATTTACATTTGTAGTTAGCGGCACCCTCTTATAAATGTAGCAGATATGAGGGAAAGCAAGGTGGAAGTACAATTAAAAAATGTAAAAGAAAAATAAAGGTAGAAGCGAGGATACAAAGTATAAAGAATGACAAGGTCCACTAAGAGAAAAAGACTTTAATCCAGGAATGAAGTGTTCATGTCGCCATTTACTTTACTTTTTTAACCAACCCTTTTTCAAAGCCTAACCATGTAGTTTTTTCCCTTGACCAAAGATTGGGTCTGCTTTTTTAGGAAATGCTCCAATGGGTCGTGTTTGAGGTTAGAAATAAACTGGCCCTACTATACGATTAAAATACCACAGTTAAATCTACCACAGAGGATGAAAAATCTAATTATCATTAACATGCAATAACATCCAAGGCATGTTGCTGTAATATGTATCAAGTCTGTTGACTCTTGAATTAGACAGCCTGATGGCTGTAGGAGTGAAGGATCTCTTGAATCTCTCTGTCCTGCAACGGAGAGAGAGGAGCCGTCCACTGCTGCCTCTGTGATCCACGAAGGTTCTGTGCAGCGGATGATCCGGGCAATTCATGATGGTCTCAAACATCTTGACAGTGCATCTCTCCACCACCTCCAGATCCCTATATTCAGATTCCTGTCCATTGCTGATACACACCACAATAGCAGTGTCGTCCGAGTATTTCTGCATGTGGCAGGACTCAGAGTTGTATTTGAAGTCCGCTGTGTACAGTGTGAACAGGAATGGAGCCAGAACAGTCCCTTGCGGAGCCCCTGTGCTGCTCATTAATGTCCCAGAAACACAGTTCCCTAACCTGACATACTTTGGCCTTCCTGTCAGGTAATCTGTGATCCAGGAAAAGAAGGAAAGATCCACTCCCATCTCTGTGAGCTTGTTTTTGAGTATGTTGGGTTGGATGGTGTTGAATTTGCTTGAAAAATCAAAGAACATGATTCTCACATAAGCGCCAGTTTCCTCCAGATGAGCAAGGGCACGGTGAAGCATGTAGAGGACAGCATCATTCACTCCAATGTGTTGTTTGTATGCAAACTGCAGGGGGTCGAGCTTGTCTTTGACCTAAACTCTCAGTAGGCGTAGAATCAGCCGCTCCAAGGTCTTCATGATGTGAGAGGTGAGGGGTAAAGTCTTCCCAGTTCCAACCTCACCCCCATCTCTGTGATCGACAAGGATGGAGGTTCAGGTGTAAGAGGGGGGTGGATGTTGCATTGGAAATGAACCTCCTTGTTCCAACAAGTAATTGAAGTTCTTCAGCCACACAGGCCCAGATTTCATCCACTTTACATGTTAAGTGTGAATGTATAAAATATTGAGGATGCATACTCTAGTAAACTATATTCTTGAGTTTCCACTGTTTCAAGATTTCACCTGTGAGATGTTTGTGTGTTCCTCTGTAGCCGTGCTGTGCTGCAGGGCTGCCTGCAGGCGTCTCAACAACAAGCTGCTTTCAGTAATAAACTGAATGAGCAGCTGAGGTGAAACAGTGAGGTAACAAATGTAAGCTCAGCGTAACATCTTGTTTTAATTACATCTTTTCAGACTTCCACATAAATTCCTAAAATTAAGAGCATTTCAGTGGTTTATTAAGATTGCAACATTTGTAGCTCAGGAAGCTTTTTCTCCATGGTCTGTTGAAATGATAAGCTTTAAAAGGAGGTTGTCATACCTTTGGTATGTTAATACATTCACCATGAAAGGCTAATGCCCTTGAGGTGAAGCCATCAGCAGTATCCAATCTAAACTATTTGTACTGTTTGCAAAGTTTCCGTCAGGGTTCATGAGAATAAAAACACCTCTGTGTTTATCAGTAGAAGTTTGTGATAAAGCAGAACTGTCGGATGTGTGGAATGTGGTTTTAAGTGGCTTTGCGGAACTATTGTTGAGTAAGATAACACAGTGCACCCAAGCAACCGATAGAATTATATCTAGCATTAACATGTTTTGTCTGATAAAGTGTTTCATACACAGGGATTAACCAGAAAATCTGAAATTAACCAAAGCACCAGATACCACGGACCATTTTTTTTTTTTTTTTACTTTTTATTTATTCAACGTCCAACGTGCTGGAGCTGGTTTGCAGTTAGTTAAACTTGCGAACTCTCAGAACCTGCTTTTCGACAGGCTTGAGACCCACATCATTAGGTCACAGTATATGTCTGTATACGACTCTGCTGTCCCAGCAAGTAAAATAACAAAAGCAGACTACATCATATCTCTACAAATGTAGCTCCTGGCTTTGCGTGGCGACATTTGCATCCAAACACGACTGATATAACACATTTGTGCTGCTCGTCTTGATTGCTATGGACAGAGTTTATGTTCTTATTAACGCTGAACGTAAGAAGGTAATGTTAGACTTTGATACGGGCAAGCGCTAGTAGTCTAAAGTTAGTTTATAACAATAACATTGCAGTTAAACAAATCAAATCAAATGAATAATACACGTTTTAGTTGGTCTTGTTGGTCATGATAATCCAGCCCCTGACGTAATTGGTCTGTGGTTCAAGACCAGCAGAGTGTTGGTGCTGCTCTTGAACCAGTTTTCCTGGCCAAGAGCCCATTCTTTGGCCAAGTGAAAGGTGAAGAACTGGTTCAAGATTAGGCACTGGAACTGCTGGTCCAAAAGGGGTATAGGATAGTGCTGTTGTTTTTTTGCCTAACTGTAGCAGTTTTGGTGGCTGAACCTAACCACTGTACAGCATTAATGGTGTGTTTAAAACGGCCAATGTGCGATAAGGCAGGCATCAAGTGATCATGTGTTGAAAAGGGCCCTTGTTACATTTCGTTGGATATCTAATGAATCCTGTTGTAAATTTGTTAGTAAGAAACCCCTTCATGATCATAATTTGAGAGGAGGAGGGAGCCACCACAGAGCCCAAGAAGATCCAGTTCTGTTTTGCTGGGAAGATCGAGAGATCAACGTCATCACACGAATAACTATCTTTTTTTTTCTTTCTTTTTAAAAAAAATATAAGGTCACATATATTGTCTTGAGTTTATTAACCAGTGTCCCTGAATGTAACCTGTGAAAACATCATGTGATGAGGGAAAATTGCTCCTGTACTGTTTGTAAGCCTGTGAGTGATGAGTGTTTGTACACAAGCTGACACTGGTACACTGTGAGAAATGGGAGAGTGGTGGCAGGTTATGGAGGGGTGTGACACACACACACACACACACACACACAGTAAAACTTGATGACAAGCGGTCACCTTGACTTGTGAGTGGTAGCCAAACACAGACCAGTGCAGCACCAGCCTGTGCCCGTTCCAGAGTGACCACCTAGAGTAAGTGGCTGTGTGTGTGTGTGCTTGTTGTGTTTGTGTGTGTGTGTGTTATAGTTAACCTTCATATCCTGACCAGTTCACACATGTCTGAACACAGTGTGAACTTTATATATCAACACTGAAGCTGTTGACTCTGTGCTGATTACAGTGAGGTTTTTTTTTAGCTTTTTTTTAGGGTGGAGGTCCATCAGCAGCCTCTCTTTCACTTTTTTTTGTTTCCTTAGAGAGATGGATTGAATAGACTTGAATTTCACGGTGTCAGCTCTTGCAGTTACGGCGTCGTATCCTCTGGGTAGAGAGGAGGAAGTGACCTTTGTTTTTAGTGATGTGATGGAGAAATAAAGATGGAAATCTCAGTTCACTATGAATGGGAGAACAACATTAATCAAGCTGGTGTTGTTGAATATCCAGATACCATGTGACACAAGCTCTTCTTGGCCACGGTTATGTAGAAACTTACCTTTTGTCCTCATCGCATATAGGATGTTATATAGATTCTTTAGAGAACAATAAGATATTTTAAGTCAGCCACGTTACAATTTCAATTATACCAGATAATTTCAAAATAAAGGCACATCTGTAAGATACTAGTGAATATCTTTGCATGGATGACTTTGTGTGGTTGATCATTAATTGACTATATCGATACTTATGGACATATCATGACATCCCTTTTTGTGGAAGTAAAATGTTTTAACCTAAACAATGATCTTTTCTTTTTAACCATAACTTCCAATAGTTCGTTTTCAGACCATTAGCCACACGTTTAAAAGAGGAATCACTTCGTAACTTCAAACAATATTTTGTAAGATATTGTACAAATTACTCAGCATAACTTAAAAGCTACATTGATTTAGAGCCTGTTGAACATTGGAATGCACAGAAATCTTGTTGCAACAACGGTTAAATGTGACCCAAACCTAACCTTAAGTAGCCCGAAATTAAAGTAAAAACTGCGCCCCGCTTTTTCCTCTTAAATGGTTATATATATATATGTGACGCTTGTTGAATAATCATTGATAAGAATAGGACTCAGTCTAACAAATAAGGGTAATTTGTTTGACTGTTTCATTTCCACTTTAACTTGCATGTACTGAAGTCTTTTGACTTGCAAATCACTAAATCAGTGTTTCCTGTTTCCTGCCATTTTACCTTACACGCTGATTTTATAACAGTTAAACTGGGGAAAGTGTCAGTGTCGGAATGGAGATTTTTTTTTAGGGGCCATTGTGTAAGTATTACAATAGAAATATAACTCCATCGCCTGAAGTCACTTGCTCACTCGGTTATTTTTATCTGTCTTTGTCTCCACCTGGTCTGTCTCTGTCTCCGTCCCTCCCTCTTCTCCGGGGTTGCCAGGTCTCTTTTTGCTGGTAAATCTGTTTGGCAGCGAGCGGCGCAGCGGGTTGTAATGGTGCCACATGGCTAGCTCGGCTTTACAGTAATTTACGCCCCAACATGATATGAACCTGCTGCTGTTTGTATGGGCTCTGACTCACCCGAAACAAATGTATCCCGCCGCCAAATGACACACACACTCACACACTCACCATCGTGACGGAGCCAGCTGGGTCACGGTGTTCTTAATGCTGCTTGTACCTTTGTTCTCACCTGTGAGTGTGTTTACACGTGTGGGATGTAACTACTGGATATAAACTGCTCTGCTTTAACTTTCATTTCAGAAAGCTTCTATATTTTCTTCACTACATATAAAAAAAAATTCCGCCTGGCGTTATGATTTAATTTGCAGATTCAGATTTAATTTACAGCATAATTTCTGTATTACTTTACCTTTTCCTTGCCATTCTCTCAACCAAGGGTGTCATGTTTCTTTTTCTGTTTGCTGGCAAATATAAAAAAAAACAACTGGCCTTATTTTAATAATAACATGGTGGAAAGGTGAATCATGGTTCAAGAAAGAATTATGTTTAATTTAATATTTCAGTACTTTTGTTCACATTGCAAAATAGGGCATCTGTGCTGCATTTATGTGGTGTCAGAAAAATCGGAAAGAGTTCCCGTCTAGGAAAATTCATATGCATGCATGAAAGTTTCATGTGCAAATACAGGAAACATCTATGTGCTTTGTGTGTTGTTTAAACGCTCTGAGCAATAAAATACAGTGTCCCATGTTGTTTCTACACTACAATTTAATTTAAAAAATGGAATAATTGAAAATGACTTCCCAACTTGGGTGATGGCACTATGTGAAGAGTATGTGATCACACCATTTGTCTTAGCAGGCATCTTCACATCTTTCCATCACTTCTTCATTTCTTTCCTTCCTCGACTGATCAAAAAAATCAGTTTTGGGGATTTTAGAGGATTTAATGCTGACACGACTTGAGCACTGATTAAACTTAGTATAAAGTGAAATGTTTCTTAGCCCTACCTTGTTTCATTATTTATTCCTTGTGCCTTGGGTTTCAGCTGTACTTTTGGGAATTATGTGTTGATCCTTAAACACAGAGGAAAAAAAGATGGAGCACAATAACGAAACCACAGTCTCATTTTCTGACTGTGAAAATGGTTTGGATGCTGACAGGTTTTACAGTCTAGAAAGGCAGCGCTCATTTTTATCATCAGTACATTTGTTTTTGAATTAATTGCGCAAATGTCTCTCAGTAGATGCAGTCACTGACCACAACTATCAAGCCATTCTGTAGCAAGATGTTTAATTATTTACTTGAACAAGTTGACTTCCTGTGCAGCCATGTCCAGCAGGGTTTACATCCAAATTCTGCTCACAGCAACATTGTTATTTAATCAATTTCTAACAATAATAACACTCGACTTTGACGTGACTACTAATGGTTTAGGATTAATAACTGAGCAGAACTCAAGTCAACTCAACGTTTTGGACTGAATATATGAAATCTTTGCCAAAAACACATTTATGTGGTAGGAATAATTCTGGTTGTCTGTCAGAGGTGACATGATAGACATTTGTAGGTGGATAGTTTGGTGTACAAAACCTGTTTCCCTGAATGTTACTGAGCAGTTTTATTTGTTATCGTGTAACCATAAGTCTTGTAAATGGTAGACTGCATTGTGCTTTTCTAGTCTTTGCTCTAAGCGCTTTACACTACAGATGGCACTCATTCATCCATTCATACTGGTGGCCCTAAATGGTGCCACCTGCCACCATCAGATGAACCCACCATCGGGAGCAATCTTGCCCAAGGATACTTCTACATGTAGGGCGGCTGCTCTACCAGCTGAGCCACCGCTGCAGATGCTCATCATGCTGGTACCATTTTTTTAAAATTGTGCCCGACCATATGATGGACCAACTTTGTAGTTTGGGTAGAAAGGCCTGTTGGTGTGGCTCCCTGTAAACATTTTGAGATAAAATGGATGGAATCATTTAGTTTTCCCAGAAATTAAGATATTTTCAGGTGTTGTTCACAGGCTGCTTTCATCCCTGCATTGCCCAAAAGACAATCCCAGGCCCAAATCCTTATATTGTTCCTGCAGAAATTGATGCTACATGGCAGCCAGTGCTGCCTGCCAGTACAGTGCACCAAAAACAACTACACACACAGGTAACACACACACAGAAACACACGCATTTTGTCACACTTGGACGCTTCCAGGGTGAACATCTGCCTCTCCAACCAGCTGAAGCATCTTTGGGTGAGACGTAGAGAAGCTTGTTTTCCTTTCTCTTGTGGATAAATATTTCAGATGGTGGCCGGGCCAACAGCATGTCGGCGAGAGATGGGTCATACTCTTCTCAGGTGTGTGTGTGTGTGTGTGAGAGGGATGGCATGCCAATCTTCCACTTTACCTGAAAGCCTGCAGGCGGACTCGGTTTGTGTTTCTATTTTGTTGCTCAGGTTTGATTTAAGGTTCAAACAGAGGATTGCTTTCATT
Source organism: Serranus cabrilla (assembly GCA_903364295.1). NCBI lineage: Eukaryota > Metazoa > Chordata > Actinopteri > Perciformes > Serranidae > Serranus > Serranus cabrilla. Next base: position 842,554 of record CAFUXE010000401.1, read on the forward strand.
ATCAGCTATTCTACTGAATATTCTCTCAATTAAAAGTTATTTATAAACACTATAAAATGCCCATAATGGGCTTCAATTGTTAAAAACATCTTGTTTTATCCAACAGTCCAAAACCTCAAAGATATTACATTCAAGAGGGCATAAAATGAGACTTGGAGATCAAATATCACCATATTTTGGGGCGAAATACCTCAATATCGATATGATGGCGATACTGAAGGCTTGATTACTTACGCATTGAGAGTTTGGATTAAAAAAATATTCAGTATTGTGGATATGATGACAGCTAGCAGTATGGTAAGTTCAGAAAACTTTTCTTTTTTGTAACAAAGACTTTTAAACCGGGAAAACACAACGATTATGTAACTTATGCCATTAAACAATATTACAACACTGAAAGATGATATCCAGTCTTATATCAAGATATCAGTATTATATTGATATATTGTCTAGTCTGAGTTTAAAACAGACAAAAGCAGCAAATCCTCACATTTCAGTGTCTAGTTCAGTGTCTTAATTCATTTTTTTTAATCAAATCCATTAATTGCCTAATCATATTAGAATGCTTTGTTTGGTTATATAAGTATGAACATTTGAAACTGTTCAGCAAAGAGCTTTGTTTTCTTCTTCGAAGTGCCAAATGTGATTCATGTTGTCTTAAAGCCGTGCTCGAAAACAAACTCATCTCCATAAAAACATATTACTTCGTCTTTATTGAAATGAAGCCAAACTGTAGTCACACTTCTCCCTTGAAAGGTTAATTCCACTTTGGTCTTGAGTCAGCTAATTATTTGCGTAATATTTCTATCTTCCCTGTGGGATCAGAGATATGCTTCACGGTGGATTTCAAAGTGTTCAGTGATTAGCTCCGCTGTGGCATTTAGTCTGCTGCTGTCAGGGAGCCAGGACATTAATAAATGCTGCCTCTGTGACACAGAAGCTGCATAATGGATTGATAAAAACGGTGTATCATCATCTGCGAATAAAATCAGAGTGAGATCAGTTGACAGAAATCATTGTTTGTATCTGGATGACTGTTTAAACAAACAGAAGATATGCAGCATTTGTTATGACGCTTGTATTTGGCTTCCTGATAACATTCAGTTGTATTGATCGGAGATGAAGCACATTCATGAGAGCTTTCCCCCCCATCGCTGCAACGTGATAACACAATCCTTGTATTGTTATAAAGTTTTTTGGCATTTAATTGGTGAGGTGATTAGCCAGTCAATTAAAGCACATGGCCAAAGCACATGGACGAAGTGAGGCAAAGCAGCGTTTGCTTGGTAATCCCTCTCATTTCCCATGCACTCGGTCGAATGTGGTCTTTCATTCAGTGGAATGCTAATCAGCCTCTGTCCCCAATGCTGAAGAAACAAGCTCAGCTGATTGAGAGTGGATTAAGCCATGGACCGGCCAATTTAACGATCCTATTAAATGATCCCCTAAACCGTGAGAGCATGTTGTGAGGAAGGAAAAACTCATGATTACCATGTGCAGCGTAGCGCTGATGGTGATTGACAGCTGCAGTGCGTTGATCAGAGTAGTTCGCTAACGTGGTTTGTTTGTGTGAAGGGCAGTTCGTACATTTCCAGCTCTGAGACAAATTGGTCAAAAGCTTTAAACTGGCAGCAGACTGGTGTTCAGATGTTCTGCTGTCTGAGGCTGAGTCCAGACGTTTGTGCTAAATGTGCAGCTTTGTCTTGTGAAGCTCAGCTGCCTGTATTTTGTTGCTAACTGCTGCTAGAAAATACTTTTGTTCTTCTGTTCTGTGTTGGGTTGCAGCAGTAGACATTTCAATGTATTCTTATGCTCATTTGAGGGACATGGCAAAATGATCTACTTTTTTTTTCAGTAGTTCAACAACACATTTATGCTCACTTGGGGTGGTTTTTCATTCGTTCATTCTCCTTAACCACTTATCTGTTCTCGGTACATGGGGGCTGGAGCCGATCCCTCTGCTAAATGAGTTCTGATGTAGCGAACATTTAACTCACATGGCTGGAAAGCAGTTTCAGCTGTCTGCGTCTTTGGATTTTCCATAATGTGTCTTTGTCTCCAGTCCAAATAGTTGGAATCATGGGCAATATCAGCTGACATGAAAGAAAAATGAAAACTTGCCCAATTGGCTTGTTAAAGTGACTTTTTTTTGTTCCCATTTCTACCTTTTTTTTTACGGGGGGATTACAGACATGCATAACCTATAATGCAAACTTTTGATGAAACTACGCCGTAGCCTACTTTATTATTTTCAAACCAGTTGATTGAAACACATCTAATTCACATATCTCTTTTGTCTCATTTGAAAACTTTGCTTGACAATCCGGTTGACAGTTGGATGGCAGCACAACTGAAATGGCTCGTTATTTGTAGCCCATCTTGAAATGAAACAGCTTATACAAATAGTACATTTTACAATTCTATGTCTGTACAGAATAAACTAATAAGACATAACATCATATTTGGTGAGGTTGAACTAAAACCAGCATGAGGATAATGGAAAAAAATGGAGACAAACTATTACTTTGCCTCCATCATGTCCTGTGTAGATGATTTTATTTAGTGGTTTTTAATTGCTTGAGGAGTTTTTGCCTTTGATATTTACTAAGAAAAAGTTGTGTTGTGCTCACTTCTTGTGTGTCATTGTAAATCTGTGTGTGTTTATTCACGTCTCACTTACCACATGTGAAATTCCGGAAGTATTTTAACAAGAGCCGCAACGATTCAGGAGAAGAATGCAACACATGAAGACAAACCTGTCTGACAGCGATTACATAACACATCTCATCACTCACTCACTCATTCACTGGCATGAAAACACTTGTGTACACACATCCTCACACACACCTTCTCACACAGACATTCCCCCTCTCTCTCTCTATCTGTTGATTTAGACATGAAAACCAGGCCGCTCTCCATTTCTATATTTATTCTTTTGTTGATTGTCCCTTTCTTCCTGCCAAGCGGCGGTACAGCCGCCGAGATGATTCCCGCTGCTGGATCACTTCCACTCACTTGGTTTGTTGAGCAGCCGAAGCCTTACATAACAGAAAACACACCCAGAGAGGGGCGAGAGAGGGAGTCGGGGTATAAATAGGTTTTGTTTGTCCCCCAGAAATGCACTAACGAACTAACCTCTTTTTTTTCTTTTTCATGTTTGTGTGTGATTATGACATCAGACATTGTGGCAGCGGAGCTATGTTAGAAAACTCTTCCTGGGAATCCATAGCGGGGCGCTTTTGATCACAAGTACAAGCGGTTTTTCCATCCAGAAATCGGCCTCACGCAGATCAAAATCATTTTCTTATGGTTTATTTATTAACAGCCCATTTCAGTCCCACTCCTCCTCACTTCACCTTCTTTTCACCTGATTTAAGCACCTTGAAGCTGTTCACTCTCAATTCACTGGGCAGTCAGCCTGTTTTTCGTGCGCCCCTGCGTCGTCCTGCCCTACTTCCCACTTCTGAAGTCATGGTGAAGTTTGTGCACCAAGGTGACTGTTGTGCGTCAGCCAGCGGACATTAGCAGGCATCCCTCGTAGCGAGCAGCCACAAAAAGATGCGTCTGTCAACCTCAAATGTACCCTCCTCTCCCCCTGCCTTATGCTCATTCTTCTGTCCTCTCTCCGTCCCCTGTAGTCCTCTTACTTTTCTACTCAACTTAAAAAACACTTTGCTGCCTTTTTATCCGAACCGTTGCTTGTTGCTGCTGGTGTAACCAGGTCCTAATAATTCAAAGGCTTGCTTGTTATTAGTTGCAATGTCCTGGATCCCCCCCAAGTCAGCCCTCCCTCTCTTTACCTTCTCTCTGCTTCCATCCTCTGCTTCTTGTCTGACCAGCCTGTCATTTAAAAGTTAGAAAAGAAGTCCAAAAGAGAGAATTGCTGAGTTTTTAAATTGCTGGGTTTCGCCGGAGATGCAGCAGAAGTGAAAGGGCAGCTTGGACTGAGGGGGAGGCTGAGTCACTGCAGAGACAGTAAAACTCATTATATATTTCTTTGTGACTTTCCTTCACTTGTTAATGAGAGCTCAGGCCTCCCTGCTTGTTGTGTGTTGTGTGCTGACTGATGCCAAAGACAGAGAGATTTATATTCCTCTACTGCTTTGAATATCCTGCATCTGTCTGGACCGATTCAGTTCTAGTTGTGTCTCGCTGTTGCTCTGAAATCCAAAAAACTGAATCATGAAAGAAGCAAAGTCACATCTCATATTGCTGACCGTTGAATTGATACATATCTTAACACTTAATCTGTGTCCGTCCTCGTGGCATCTTTTTCCTTTTTTTTTTTTTGCAGCTGATACCTGCAGGATGACTGAAGACCAAGTAGAAGTGTCTGTTCTGATCAATGGCTGAGCCTAGAAGGACTTTGTTTACGTTTCTACGGGTTTCTTGAACTGCAGGCTCTCGATAATGTTTCATCAGTTGCATGTTTTAACCTTACCAGGATGGCGCTGTGGTGCCAAGTTATCACGTATCGCTTTAGGCAACGGTCAGACCGGATTAGGCAGTGTGGTGACAAGTTATCAGATTCATTTGAGTTGGGGTAGGGCATTTGGGGTACTCCCAAAACCAGAAAGTACGTACGCAAATTTAATACCGCATGTATCAAACCGTGCTTATGCCTGGTTGTGGGCGCCTTTCCTTGATACACCCCAATCAGCGTGGAATTGAGCGCACATGCACGAACCACCAACCACGCCCCGGCTCGTCCCGCAAACTGTTATGCAGATGACATGTAAATGACCATAAATTCGCCGGCTTGCCCACTGATTATCAAAAGAACAATGGCAAATCAACATGTTGCCTGAAAAAAAGAGAAAATTCACTGCTTGCGAGGTCGACTTCCGAGGTAGAATCTGAAAATAATAGCTTTTTGGTGCCGCAGCAACAAGTGCAGGCAAACTGAGTGGCAATGTGTCAGTATACTGCCCGTAACCTGGCAGAATCATAATTTAAAAAAAAGTGTTCAGACATTTAGGTGAGGTCAGAGGACTTTAAAAGCATGTAGTACATTGTACGTATAATCCTGGATGTCATGTCATGCTCATGGATGCTACAAACCAGTGACAGAACAGTGAGCTGTACACAACGTGATGTTGTGTCACAGTCCTGGAATTACACCCAAACGTTTTAAAGCTGCTGCATGTGCTTCCACATTCGGTGGGCCAGGGTCTGGTTCGACCTGCCACAGCTCCTGTGCCACAGGGACGTCACGCATGTGTGCTACACAATGTGGCGCACTGCAGGCCATCACGATGCGGCACACTGTTCGTTAATGATACTGCAGCACGCAACAACTGCTGTCCAAGCAGCGCCAACAGTGCAGCCAGCGCGTGATGCCAAAGTCATGTTTACGCATCACTTTTTAAGCCACACTGACTCGCCAGACCTTGTTGTCATAATTAATCATCACATACGGGATCAAAAATGCATGACTTATTCTGAATGTGTTCAAGTTTATGCTCCATATTAATCAGAATCAGAAGTAATTTATTGATACCCAGAAGAAAGTAGTATAAAGGTGACAGGTAAAATATAAAATATAATAATGGATGATAAAAATCATCTATCCCCCTCATATTTATAACAGGCTATGGAGGGTGAAAACCAGCATTTTCCTCCAGTGTTGGGAGCTATAAACTATAAACCATTTGGGTGTAGTTTTAGTTTAGATGTGAAACACATTTTTAATACAGCTTGAAGGACAGTAGTTTCCGCCAGACAAACGTTTGCGGTGCTACCGCACATTCTCACGACAAGTTCACTTTTCGTACACGTGTGTGCGGGAAAAACAGCGTATGCAGTGTCAGCAAGTCAGTGAGAGAGTAAAGTAAACATCCATGCTTGTATCGACAAAAACAACTTTGTTACATAAAGTTTTTAAAAAAAGTGAAACTCAAGTACAACAAAGCTCCGGCACAATTTAGTTTATTTGTCCTGTTTTGAGATATCTTACTCTGAGATTTGATGTTACCACCAGTGACAAAATGTTTTATTTATAATTTGGTTTGAAATGACCCTTTGAAAGAAAAAAAAAATAATTAGCAGTAACAACGTGCCAGAGTTCAGTGAGTGTTAGAAAGACGGAAGGAAGCAGTGCTGGGTCCAGGTCTGCTGCTGAGCTGAGGGAGGCAGCAGCCAAAACCAGGTTTTATTTTAATAGAGACAGCAGGGGAGGTGAGAGGAAACAGCAACCCCCAAACACACACACACACCAGAACATAAACACACAAGCCGCCACCAGTGACTGGTTCTCTCCCTCTTCTTTCACTTTTCATTCTTTCCCCCCTATATTTCATCCCTCCAGTCCTCGCCGTGAGCTGTTAATGAATCCATGCTGCACTCCTCTTCCTTCTGGTTGGCGAAGCTGACTTTTCTGTGTGTACGACTGTGTGTGTGTGTGTGTGTTCATGCCCTAGTAAAGAGTGGTGCTCCGTCATTGTAGCTCACATTTGTGTCAGTATCTTTCCTGCTTCTTCACTAACCAAATGTGCTGTTTTTTTTCCTTTTCCAGTCCATCATGGAGCAGTTCAACCCCTGCTTGCGGAACTTCATCGCCATGGGGAAAAGCTACGAGAAGGCGCTCACCAGTGAGTACACCGACCATTTCTGGTTTTCTTCTCCGTCTTCGTCCTTTCCTCATTCCTCCTGTCTGTTCAGAAGTCCAGGCAGAGGGCCAAACTGACCCGACACTTGGCGCTGCTTTATATCCTCTTAATTTTTCTTAAGAGATGTGTTGTGATGATGACACAGACATTCGGTAGTTTCTTGTGTTGTTGATTTCTGTATGAAGCCAGAGTCCCATCCAGAATCCTTAAACTTTAAAGTCTTTTAACAACAGAAGCTAGTTTGTTGCTCTGTTGCAAAAGCGATCGCACTAATGTCCTCCTGCAGAGAATATATCGTCCCCAAAAAATGTGTTTCTTGACGGACTTTTCCAAATGTTAAAGATGTGCTTATCAGAGACGATGCTCTGGGGTTGTCGTCCTCTTGATTGTTCCTTTGTGATGATGTCCATGTCCACACGTCTTCCTCCCTCCGACACCAGTTCATCGATCCTTATGTCCGCCTCCTCCGTACTGTCCTGTCATTGCTTTTTTTTGGCTTGCACAGGTGTTATTTGCATGTCGTGTGTGTGTGTGTGTGTGTTGGAGCAGAAAGATTGAGGTGTTCATGCAGCAGTGGCTCAAGGTTACAGACAAAAAGCACTGGAAATGTCTTGGGGAGCTAAGTGGAGCAGATAAGCCAAAGGGAAATGGAACAGGAGGAGTCGCAAGAATAACGAGCCCCCCCATGGGGCGGAGGAAACGAGAACGAGCCGGTATTCAGGACAAGACAGGGTGAAAAAAATTAAAAAAAAACAGAGTGGGTGGAAGAAAAAGGTTTATAGAGAATTATTGAGGAAATTAGGGGACTTTAAAATGAACAAAATGTGACTAAATAGAAACAAACAGCCTCCACTGTTGTCCTGAAGAATGTCCTGCAGCTTTTCAGAGTTTCATGAAGCCACTCGGTTCGCATCGATTAGAATGTTTCATGCTTCCAGATCCCACTCACAGCGCCATGTACATGTCGTCAGATAAGACTAGCCTCCAAGCATGTTGAGCTCATTTATTGATGAGAAAATATCCACGCTGCTATTCCATGTCACTCTGCAGGGAAGGAGGTTATCGGGGACCGTATCATATTTTCAATGATGGGTGCAGCCGTGCCCGGTGTGCTGTGTCTCCTTTAAAATGTTTCGAGGGGAAATGCAGGGTAGACTCAGCAGCCCACAAGACCAATAAAGGAGGCCTCACTCCAGTCTGATAGATAAGGCTAAAAATAGCCCTGTGACTCCCTGAGTGGGGATTACACTTTATCAATGCCAGGCAGCGGCACAGAGGCAGGGTTTAGAGTAGGGCAGTGCAGAGCAGGGCTGGGCACCCAGCGAGTATCTATTGTCTCTGGAAAAATGCCAGTGCATCTTCTGGTTCATTAAGTAGAACTGGGGTGGCAGGGTTGCATCTCTGGGAATGGTGGAAACTGGCATGATGGAGGGAGGAAGTAGACATCGGTCTGTTTCGGTTTGTTCGAGCCTAAAAGCATTTTGGGCTTGATTTAACTGGATGTGGGTAGCATGGTTTGGGATGTGATGCGTTGCCAGAATTCAGTCTTTGTTGCAGGTTAGTGCAGTGCTGTCACAGACAGGAACTGTGAGACTGGAAGATATTGCAGGTTTGTGGGGTGGAGAGAACATCTCCCCTGGGAGAGGCCACATGTGTGAGCCCAGGAAGCCCCCGATTCTGAGAAGGTCAAATAGTCAAGGATACGTTATATTTGGCAAAGTGAGAGATGTAGATGACATATAACTGTTGTTTAAACTGTTTCTTTAACTAGTCTTGTTCATACATTGCAGATCATTATTTATTTTAGAGCTAAAAGAGACGTCCTTTAAATCTATTATTTTGTTGCTTGGAATTTAGGTCCAAAGCAGCAATTCAGAAGTATGCAATTAACAGAAAAAGCAACAAAAAGTTATCAATTATTTATAAAAAATATGAGTTATTGTTTTCAGTGTAATGCAGGCCAGAACTCCATTAATTACACACCAAAAAAAAAAGAAGCCAAGCATGGTTGTTACCCAAGCACATGTAGAACACTAGAACCTGTTCATCCCAGTTTTAACAGAGACAGGGCACCGTTCCCATTTGGTCAGAAGCAAAGATATATGGGTCAGATGGCATATTCCTAAATTTCACTGGAATCCCTAGACTGTCATGGTGCTTATTAAAGGATGGTTGGCTTTAGGCACAAAAAACACCTGCTTAGGGTTAGAGAAAGATCACTTCTCTGGACTTTAGGGCCATCAGACCAACAGGCTGTTTAAACAATGGCCTGGCAGCATTTCAACCTCGATGTCTTTTGACCTGCAAAGAATGAAGTCAGTGCTTACTTGGTAGGAAATGTAAGAGAGTATTTGACTTTGTGGAAGACCTGATTGAGTGTGAATCTCAGCTGATTTAGACTACTTCCTTGTTTGTGTTTCACACGGACACTCTCCACACTCTGTATCGGCTTTATATCACTGTTCTAATCCTCTTTACAGGCAGAACCCTCTCTCTCCTCCTTCCTTTCTTCTCCTACCATCTCTTCCCTCGCTGTCACTTTTCAACTGACAGACAAGCAAAGCATCCCCTCAAGCTAATCCTGCCTCACCTGGTCACCGCTCTCCTCCTGACTGGGGTTTTTTCTGCGGACATCGATTAAATTAGCCACGCTCACCCAGCCGCCTTAGCCTCACCTCCATCCCCTCTTTCACACTCTGATATCCCACGTAGGCTTAACTCGAGCCAGGCTTAGGAAAAAGCCAGAAAAGGGGTCTTGGATTTGTCTCCCTGTCATAACTGGGAGGGTTTCACTGCTGTGAGAGATTTACTGGCTTTTATCTCAGTTTGGATAAAGAAGTCGCCTCAAAATTGTTTTATGGAAAAAATAATTTTTGAGTACGTTTACAGACTGAGCAGCCAGGCATTGTCTTAATTTTCAGAACAATAACTTGCATAGCAGTGGATTTCACTCTGCCTCTCCGTGGACTCGTCAGAAAACAACTAGAAGTGAACCTGAACTCAGAATAGATTTCCATTGTTTTCCATGTGGAGTTTTATAAATACTTTTTCATTTTTCCCCTCTCTTGGGGATTCTGCATGAGTGTTCCTCTGGCAGTTCAAAGCGCAAACACCCATCAACATGACGGCCCTGTAATAAACTCAGCCCTCATCCATATGTATCTCCCGACTGGACATGTGTCCTCTGTCATCATGGCTGTCAGTCGCTGTGTGGCTAACCCCTGACCTGCTTTAATCCACCGTTGCTGCTGCTTGAGGCCATCTTGTCCCACTTTTTAAGGCCTGAGTCACCGTTACGTCTCAGCCAGTGTCCCTGGCTTGTTTGACAATGCACTGCAGACAGTAATGGCTGACATACAGTGTTTGAATTGCAAAGTGCTTTGACATCATTGCTGTGGAAGTCTTTTTTTTTTGTCAGCGTACTTTCTCGTAGGGAATTGTTAAGATGGTGCTGTTAAGGATTTTAAAGATTACGTTCATCCAAATTGCAAAAAGCTGATTTTTTTCCTGCATATCCATAGTGGTATCCAGCCATTTCGATTTATTTATCTGCTGAAATGTAGTTTTTGAAGGCTTCAAGTAGCAACTCAATTCAACACCAGGATTATGGAGGTCTTCAATTGAATCCTAATTCTTTCAACACCTAAAGGTGTCGAGGTTTAGTGTTATTTTTCTGTGTAAGCCCTCAAACTAATCACTCAAATAGACGTTCTGATAGGATTGGGTGGTAAAACATTTTCTATCTGGTTTGAAATTCAGCCCAACACCAGACCAAAATACAGAATTTCATCACTAGGCGTCACACTTGACTCAGCAACCACACCTGAGTGGAACATAATGAGTCTGAGAGACCATTATTGACAATATAGAGACTTCATTCCACTTGGTGGTGCTAATGCACCTCTAAGCTAGTTTGCCAGTCATTGGCTGCAAGTCCAAAATGTTGCCATATTGGTGCATTTTTAGTTTTCTTTGAGACTATCTCTGCCATGCCTTGTCTTGTCATATTAAAAGCAACCCTGCCTTAACGGTAATTTAAAAAAAAACCTAATTGGCATCTGAGCTTATCATTTTTTTGTGTTTCACCAACCAGAAATCAGGTCTAAAAGGAACTGATTACCAAAACCCAAACCATTCTCATCATGTTGTGCTGTCAATAGAAAGCGTTGCACAATTCACAACTGAAGTAAACAGTAGGAGCGAGATAGATTTAATTAATTAGTTTTTGTTCTGTTATTACAGATACACACCGCTGGCCAAAACAATACTTCACTCCCACTCCGTGGGGTGAAGTAACTATGTGCATGGCTTGGTACCATTATGGTCAAATAAGAAAATTTCTGTAATTTGAGTAAGCTAATCTTTTTAAAGGGTTTGTGCTGAAAGTTTTTCTTTTTTTTAACTTTTTGTACTTGAGATTAGTCTCTATAGCTTTCTCTGTCTCCTGTAGTTGCCTCCATAGAGCTTTTTCTTCTTCTGCCTGGTCACCATTTCCGCCTGTCGCTCTTTTTTTCCCATGCCCAACCTTACCTCTCTTGGGGGGGGTGGGCTTTAGGGGAGGGTTGCAGAGCTGAAGAAGATCATTTCAACTCCGCACCCTTGATCTGATGCCCAATGCTTCCATGTTTCCAGGTGTCACATATGCTGCAAAGGGCTACTTCGACGCTCTGGTGCGGATGGGCGAGATGGCCAGCGAAAGTCAAGGCTCTAAGGATCTTGGTGAGTCCTCGTAGTGGCTGTAGCACCCCTGGTGGGGTGCAGGGGGGTTGCACAAGCAGATGGTGAATGGGATGGCTCGTGCTGTTGAGCAGAAGCAGCTGATTACCAACCTGAAACTGGACACACACACACACACACAAACACACACATTTTTTTCAGTAAGTTGCTGCTAAAAAATACTGAAAATCCTAAAAAGAGAGCATTAGTCTTAACTTTTACTGCACTTTGGAGCTTAATTGATGCATCATCACCCCCCCAGTTCATTTAATCAAACTAATTTGAGAATAATTAATTGTTCACAAAATGCCCATTTGGCTAATCTCTTGTTTCCCTCACATTCCGGAAAGATAAAGGCTCTCCAGTTGTTTATATATTGCACTCGCTGTGAGCAAATAATAAATTCACAAATTTGTCTGGGATTTGATATTCACAACAGCACACATTGCAAGATTGATTCGCTCCCCATTTATAATCAGCCCCTCGATATATTTACAGTGCTGATGAAAAATCGTATTGTTTGACTGGAATAATTCTTCCAGCTCGTTCAGTTGTCACGCAGCGTGTTGTCTGGTTTCGGTTGGATCAGCCCTGGTTCTGCTCACTATAGATTTATCCTTAGTGATCATTTTGCAGAGGTGAGAATTGAAGGCCCATTTCTAGCAGATACATAAATAGGAACATGTGTATGAGGTAAGACAGGCCCGTATTTCATTTTTTGCACTTTGTGCAAAGTTGTGTCAT